>PITA01024551.1:0-26031 GCA_004023965.1 Spilogale gracilis | reverse complement strand
AGGCTCCCCCACCCCCCACCTCCTTCCCTCCAAGTCCCTCAGTTTGTTTCTGTATCCAAAATCTTTCATGTTTTGTTTCTCTCCCCAAATTACCCTACTTCCCATTTCCTTTCCTTCTCCTACTGTCCTCCATATTACCCCTTATGCACCACAAGTAAGTGAAACCATGTGATACTTGACTTTCTCTACTTGGCTTATTACTCAGCATAATCTCTTCCAATCCAGTCCATGTTGCTACAAAAGTTGGATATTCATCCTTTCTGATGGAGGCATAGTATTCCATTGTATATATGTACCACATCTTCTTTATCCATTCATCTGTTGAAAGGCACCTTGGCTCTTTCCACAGTTTGGCGATTGTGGCCATTGCTGCGATGAACATTGGGGTACATATGGCCCTTCTTTTCACTACATCTGTATCTTTGGGGTAAATACCTAGTAGTGCAATTGCAGGGTCATAGGGTAGCTCTATTTTTAATTTTATTTTTTAAGATTTATTTGTTTTTATTTTAGAGGGAGAGAGAGAGCAAGAGAAAGCAAACACACAAGTAAAGGGCAAAGGGAGAAGTAGAGAATCCTTAAGCTGACTCTCTGCTGAATATGGAGCCTGATGCAAGGCTCTATCCCAGGGCCCCGAGGTCATGACTTAAGCAAAAATCAAGAATTGGATGCTCAACAGACTGAGCCACCCAGGTAACCCGGTGATTGCTGTGAATTCTATGTTTGTTTTGTTTTGTTTTTAAAGACTTTATTTGTTTGACAGAGAGAAACACAGTGAGAAGGAATACAAGCAGGGGGAGTAGGAGAGGGAGAAGCAGGCTTTTCACCTAGCAGGGAGCCCAATGCGGGGCTCAATCCCAGGACCCTGGGATCAGGACCTGAGCCAAAGGCAGCTGCTTAACAACAGAGCCACCCAGGCGCCCCTCTCTAAAACATTCTAGGAAAACACAGTATCTTGTTGACACTTAATCTAGAATTTCCAGAAGTCGAGACTTCTAACCTAGTATGATAATAATGCATCAGTGCATTCCTCTGTGTGTTTGTATGGGTGTGCACCTGTGTAATGAGGCTACAGTATGACAGAGGTGAAATATGAAGAATTTTATAGTGACCTCATAACAGATACAGGTATTATATGTAGAAAAATATTAACTTTTAAAAACAAAGGTGGTATCTTTAAAATGTTGTTGAAACCACATTAATAATCATGAATTATGTATTTTTAATGATAATATTCTATTGGAGTGATAAAATTTACATTTTTTAAAAGATTTTATTTATTTGACAGAGAGAGAGATCGCAAGTAGGCAGAGAGGCAGGCAGAGAGAGAGGAGGAAGCAGGCTCCCTGCCAAGCAGAGAGCCTGATGCAGGCCTTGATCCCAGGACCCTGAGATCATGACCTGAGCCGAAGGCAGAGGCTTTAACCCACTGAGCCACCCAGGCGCCCAAAAAATTGTATTTTAAAAACCTTTGCTACCAAAGTCTTGAGAAAAGTTTAATAATAGACACATGAGTTGAGAAGTGACAACTGGCAGTCTTCCTCCAAATAGATCCACCCCTCCCTCTGGCATTATGTTGCAGAGAGGTGTTTAGTTCTGGCTTGTCTTTACTTAGAAGTTACAGATAGACAGACTAGTGATAAGACAAATAATATCTGGAAATAAAATTGATATATGAATGTAAAAAGGTTTTGTTGACTATAACAATAAATTGTAGCCCTTTATAACTAGGTTCAAAATTACTGGATACATATGTATTTAATTATTTTTTGACATTTCAAAAGGAACAACTTTTTACTTAAATTTTTTGGGTTTGAGACATAGAAAGACAATGATCAGATTGCAGGAGGTGTGGAGACAGATAGGGATGTGACAGCATTTCGAGTGGGAGAGACATAATAAAGGCAAAAGAAAAGAATCAAAAGAAGAGAGAAGAGACTTAATATGTAATGGATTGTTAATTTTGTTTCATGCATTGAGACATACTTTTTTTTTATTTTTACACATAAAATAAATCTTTTTCACCATAATTGACAACTACTTCTGCATAGACAGTGATTGATGAAAATGTTGTCCATTAAAAGCAGCACTGTATCTTATACTTTTCTCATCTGCAAAATGATTCAATAATATTTGTCTTCCAGGAAGTTTGAGGGTGAATGATACCCTGTGTTAATCAGATGAGGCAAGGAAGTCATGCTTCAGCTTCATAGTCTAGGAGACTCCAATGCATGTCTTAGCAAACAGATGAATTATCACCCCATGAGATCACATTGAACACCTACAAGAATGGTTAATGTGGTTCAAAATGTGGAGTATCTGGAACTCTCGTATATCGACAAATCAGAGAAAAAATCAGAGAAAAAGGTATAGTCCCTTTGGAAAACTTAGAGTGGCTATACCTACCCTCTGGACCCCCATTCGTGCATATATACCAAAGAGTTCATGCACCTACAAAATAACTTGTACAAAAATGTTCATAGCAGCTTTAGTTATAGGAGCCAAGTAGTAAACAGATATCCATCAATAAACAAATACCACTGACAGGAGAATGGAAAGAAAAACTGTGATATGCTCCTACAATTGGATGTAAGAGAAGTAAACAGGAGTAAAGAGAACCAGCTAGTGATAGATGCAACAGCATGGATAAATAAGGCTTAAAAAATTAATATTGAAGGATAAGCCAGTCACAAAGGTTGCTATACTAAAGACTTCCACCTATGTGAAGTGGAAAGGCAGGACAAATTTATCTGTGGTGATAGGAGATAGACCGATGGTTGCTTAAGTCCCGAGGGTGCCATGGGAATTGACTGATGTGGGGTACATGGAAACTTTGTTCAGTTCCTAGAAATGAATGATGGTTATATGGGCATATACCTTTATCTCTAATTCTAAAACTTTACTACTCATATATTTGTGCATTTTTTATATGTAAATTATGCTTTAGTAAAGTACTGTTAACCTAAATAAATGAATGAATGTATAAATGAATGACTATATAACATCTGTACTACTACTACTACAACTAATTATTATTATTGTTATTATTAGTGTTTTTTCATACGGGATACCAAATGTTCATGTTATATCCATGGCTGGAGTGGAGGTGGTTCGAGGTAAAAAGAAGAGGTCTGAGGCTCAATACAGTGAGCTCTAGAGGTTCACTGAGATTGAATCCGACTCGGTTCTTTGCTGGCGCTGAATTTAGGCAAGTCTGCCTAAGTTCCGTAAACCTTCGCCCTCATTCTTAATACATGGATGATAATCATACCTTCCACAGTTTTATGGGGATTGGAACATTTGTAAGATAACCTATCACATATATAACAATACCTGTTATTTATCATTTTTATTTTCATCATTAAAATGCTTGCTAGGAGTCCCTGGGTGTCTCTGTCGGTTAAGCATCCAGCTCTTGATTTCTGCTTCAGGTTCAATACAGAGTCTGTTTGGGATTCTCTCTCCCTCTCCTCTCCTTCTCCCACCCACTGCTCACACCGCCTCTATCCCTCACTCTAAAATAAATAAATAAATAAAATCTTATAAAGAAAAAATAAATGACATAAAATGTTTGCTAATTTCTGGCAGCCTATGCTGAAAATGGAATTTTTTTTTTTAAAGATTTTATTTATTCGACAGAGAGAGGGATCACAAGTAGGTGGAGAGGCAGGCAGAGAGAGAGGATGAAGCAGGCTCCCCACTGAGTGGAGAGCCTGATGTGGGCCTTGAGACTAGGACCTTGAAATCATGACCTGAGCCAAAAGCAAAGGCTTTAACCCACTGAGCCACCCAGGCACCCTGAAAATGGAACTTAGTTTTTGGTATTATACTTTTAGCCTTGCCAAAGTCCTTTTGTTTTTTAAGAGATATATAAAAAAATCACTTTCAAATTAATTCATGTTCTCATTGCTATTTATGGTTAATCACTCTGGTGACTGGTTGGCTTTTCTGAAGGTTGGTATAATCAACGTGATTAGTATAATCTCCTCAGAAATTAAATGTTTATTTTACTAAAATGCTGCTTGAAAGGAGAAACTTTGCTGTGTCCGTGGCTATAGCCATCTATTATGCAGGTAGCTCATTGTATAGTATATGCACACCGAACAAGTGAATTGATAATTAATATATTTGGTAATAAAAACCTATTCTTTAGTGCTGTAACATGCCCAAACTCTCCCCTTGGGAAAATGAAGAAGGCAGCCATTTCAAAAGACTGCTAGTCTATATATTTCACATGATGTATGAGTACTTGCTAAAATAGAGGTCTCAAAATAAGATAGACTTTACTTTCACGAGAAGATTTTTATACCTGGCTCAGAAATGATTTTCTTTGGGGGCACCTGGGTGGCTCAGTCAGCTAAGCCTTTGCCTTCAGTTCGGGTCATGATCTCGGGGTCCTGGAACTGAGCCCTGCATGAGGCTCCCACTCCCCAGGGGAGAAGCAGACTCCCTCTCCTGCTGTCCCTCGCCCCAACTCATGTGCACTCTCACTCTCTCTCACTCAAATAAGTAAATAAAAGCTTAAAAAAGGAAATTACTTTCTTTGGATGGATGGAACTTTGGATGATGACAAGATAGCAACAGCCTTGAGATTGTGTTAGCATGACTCAAGGTGACTGGGGAAATGAGAGCTGGAGCTAAGTGGAGAGAGAGAAAAAGAAAAAAAACTCAATTACAGTGCCAGCAAGCCAGAAAAGGGTGTTGGACCAACTTCTGGGCTCCTAAAATTTCTATGAAGTTTGTCAGATTATTTTTCCACAGGTATTGTAGTTGTTTGAATGGCGCTCAAAGTCAAAACCACTCCGATGCACCTCTGACACACTTGCTTTTCTTTACTTCCTTTTCCTGTTTTGATGTCAATGGAATTTTATCCAGTGCTTTACTTCCATAGTAGATGACAAAATCCAGACTTAAAACACAGCCACAGATTAATGTAGAAGAGTTCTGGATTAAATATCCTGTCAAAAAGCATAATAGAAATGTTAATTCTATGAAAGTATTTGAACGGATGAGTCACAAGGAAGACATGCTGAGTAAGGAGATACGTTAAAATAAGAAAATGTTTATTTTCATTGAATAGAAACTAGAATGGAAAGGGAAGGTCATGGAAAGTAGTTTTAAGAAGCAAGTATTTGTGGAATTAGTTTTTACACACTAAATAGTGAGAAATAATTACAGCATCAGATTTTGTCTATACCTGTTCACTCACTTGTTCATTCAGGGGGGTAGTACCTGCCCACCTCCAGTGACATTTGGGAATGTGTATGGGGTGTTTATTATTTCACAATATGGGGGCTACTACTGGGATTGAGGGTGAGAGAGTATGTATGTATGTGTACGATATCAATTTTTCTTTCGAAATGCTAATATTATTCTTAGGAACCATGGTATTATGAGAAACAGTGTTATACATAGCTTTGAAAATAATACTGAATATAATCACAAGGAAACTAGCATACAAGCCTAAACTGAGAGTCATTCTGCAAAACAACTAGCATGTACACTTCAGTAATATCAATTTGATGAAAGAAGGAGAAAAGTAGGGACTGATGCAGATTGAAGGGCAATAAAGGAGACATGTCACCTACATGAAATGTGTGATCCTGTGCTGGATTCTGAACCATTTTGAGGGAAAAAAGACAACATTGAAACAATTGGTGAAAACTGAATTTGGATTATATTTAAGATAATAGTATTGTTAACAAGGCCAAATTTCCTAAATTTGATCATAGTATCAAATGGAATGTTGGGGGAAAATGCCCTTGTTCTTAGAAAATGTATACTTTTTAAAACAAAACATAATGAAGTATTTAAAGGCTTATAAGTATATGAAACATATATTTGAGGCATATGAAATATATGAAGTATTTAAAGGCAAAGAGTCATGGTGAATTCAACTTACTCTCAAATGGTTCAACCTACAGAACCTAAGATATGGTATGTGATAAGTTGATATCCACATTGGTACTGATACCTATATCCGTACCTATATCTACCTATATGTAGAGAGAGTAAAACAAGTTGATAAAATTGTAACAGTTTACAGCTCTATGTGAAAAGTATATGATATTTCATCATATTTTTCTTGGAACCTTTTCTGTAAGTTTAATTTTTTTTTTTTTTTTTTTTTTAGTAAAAATGTTTTTTAAAGGAATGAGATCAGGAGATAACAGCTTTGACTAAGGGCTGTAGTGATACCTGTAGAGTAAATCTGCTTCTGAAACAGGACAGTTGCAATGTTTTATATGACATATGATGGTTTTAATTAAATAAGCTTTTGGAATATACTTTTAACTACAGCAGTGATATTTCTGAGATCCAGGGAAGTGACTCCTTGCCAATGTTTAAACAATTTCTTCAAAGACTAGTCTATATGACCCAAAGAAACGTCATTAAAATTCAGTTTTAAAATAATAAAGGTGACTGTCTTCTACCTTAATCAGATAACAACAGCTTGATTGAATTTTTCAGTTTCTGAAATGCTGTTGAGAATTATGTGGCCTTATAAAACCAATCCAGATTACTGAGTTGAGTTGAACTGAACTTGGAATTAACCTAGTACTATTTGCCCCATGTAGACATAACCAGACATTTGGGTACATTTTGATTCATAGTCAGGGTATTATTGTTTTGTGGTTAAATATAAGAAAAAAAGGTCCTAAAAACAATTTATAGTCATTCTTTCTGTCTCTTGTTCTCTCTCTCTCACAGCATTAGTACTCATATGAGCACATGCTCTTTGTTTTTATATACTGGTAAAAGAATATTTGAAATGTCACTGTCACTTCATGCTTTTTGTTGGTTGGGGGAGTACCTCTACCACTTGTGACCTTTGGCTGTGTCCCTGAGATGTTGTAGCCTTTGCAGTTAAGGGTAATTGGCAGTTAGAATTCACTTTGTTCTATACAGTGTTAAAAAATGGACCCCTTTGTTTGGCCAAACTTCATGAACTTCCGTTTACTTCAATGGCAAGTGAAACATTTGTGTAAGAAAGAAATATTGTCTTCAATGGGAAATGCATTCCATGTGTGTTATATTTCATATTATGACATATTTTTCTTGAGCCTATATACTATTTTTATTCATAATGTGAATACATAACTTTTTTCAAGGTTCGGTATTTTAAGGCAACCACTATTTGTCTTTGTGGGAATAAATGATAAATATTAAATAGTTTTTTGGTTAAATATCATTTTTTTTTAAGATTTTATTTATTTGACAGAGAAAAACACAGCCAGAGAGGGAACACAAGCAGGGGGAGTGAGAGAGGGAGAAGCAGGCTTCCCACCGAGCAGGGAGCCCGATGTGGGGCTCGATCCCAAGACTCCGGGATCATGACCTGAGCTGAAGGCAGACACTTAAAAACTGAGCCACCCAGGCATCCCAGTTAAATATCATTTTTAACTCAAGTTTTCAATAAACGACTCCCATCCTTCTTACATGAAAAGAACTTGAACAATTCCCTTTTGAATTAAAAAAAAAAATCTGTTTTCATGAGACACAGGAATTGGAACTTAAGGATGGAAGATGAAGAATCACATCAATGTTCATATCCTCTCACTTGTGAATTTTGCCAGTTAATGTCAGCTTTGTCCTTCCCCTTCAATCTAGCCTTACTCAGCTAGTGATATTACAGGGTCCATGATTCCAGAGAGACATGTCTAGTGGTGTCTCTAAGTGGTCTGCCATACTAATTGGAGAATTTCTGAGCCATAGGGCAGAGTCCTGGAAACTGATATTTGCAGTGAAAATAGAATTCTTGTAGTTACGTATGTCCCAGGAGAGGGGAGAGCTGTAGGAGTTGAGATAGCATTGATTAGTTGTTAGCAGATAGAACCACAGAATTTTTAAAGGAAGAAGAAAATTGAGAAAGAAGGAGCAGACCCACTATGATATCCTAAGGAGATTTATGGATTCTGTTCTTGGAGATGTATGTGTGAACACATGCCGATTGGAGAATTTGCAGTTATCTGAGGACCCCGTGTTTGCAACCTCAGAGGTGACAGTGTAGTAGGCTGACAGAGGCCCCTGGTCTTTCTTTCTCCCCTTCTTTCTTTCTTATGAAGTATCTCTGTCTTCCAAGTCATTTTAAGAAGTCAACTTTTAGCCCTTTGGGACTTTTTTAAGTACAGTAATTCCATTGCCCTCAACATAAACCCTTTGACACATCCCTTGACAGTAATCCATTCCTTGCAGAGCTTAGGGGCCTGCGCAGCCACAGAATGTTTTCATTATCGAGCTCTGGGCTTCCTCTTGTCTGGAGCTTTAAGTACTGATGTTCAGCTACTTAACAAAGACCGCATTGCGATCTTGGCCAAGTTTGCGACAAGGGAGTACAGTGTCCTGGGCTTATGGTCAGGCTGTATCTAAGGAATCTTGGATTTAATGTTTGCCCTTCTTCTTTTCAATTCCCCCAACCCCCACTAAAAGATCCTGAAACTATTTTCTTAACTGTTTCGATGTAAGTCTAGAAAGTTGAACTTCACTGCCCAGAGGGAGGCCAGCATTGGAGTATATTCAACCACACAGGAGGTGTCTGGTGTTAACAGATTCTGTGTGCCTCTCAAAGAGCATCTCCTATTTATTTATCTGTGCTTTAATAGTTCTTGTTCTCAAGAGATTTGCATTCAGACTGTAGTCCCAGACCAGCGACAGCATCTCCTGGAAGACTGTTATAAATGTGAAATCTCAGATGTTACACTAGACCTACTGAATCAGAATCTGTCCTTTAACAAAATCCACAGATAATTCTACTGCATTTTAAAGTTTGGGAAACTCTGTTAGAGAGGTTTTTGTTCATGCTTCTGAACTACTTAGCTTATGAGGTATGGATCTAACACATTTTTCCACATACAAATAACTAGATGGCTCAGCATACAAATTATTCTAATAAATGGATTTTTTCATTTTTTCCAAATTTATTTGAGAAACTGTTTTATAGCTTTTTGTGTCAAACTGTTAAAATAAGTCAGAAAGTAATTATCCAGGAGCCCTAAGTCTTTAAGAAATAAGACTTGGATACTCTTGACTGACAAGAAAAGTTTTCAGCATATAGGATTGTAACAGGCACTTGTACTATGCCTGGTGCTTCAAATATTTATTCTAAACAAAAACTCCATGAAGTGAGTATCACTCATCATATTTCCTACATGAACACAGGAGGCCCAGTGAGCTTATGATCTTACAGCACAATGCTCAGTGAGATCATACTCAGAGCTGTCTCATTAGGAATCCCCTCCTCTTTCTTCATGGAAGACAATTCAGAAAAAATGGGTCTTTCTGAACATTTTTCTTTAAGTCTAATCCATCATTTGAAGCAGGTTTCTCAACCTCAGTGCCACTAACTTTTGAGGCTGGATAATTTTTTGTTGTGGGGACTATGTTGTGCATTGTGGAATGTTTAGCAGCCCCTTAGATCTCTACCCATTAAATGCCACCTACCTCTCCAAATCTTCTTCCTTCCTCCACCTCTCCCCTTGTCCTCTCCCCTGCCATCCCCACCTTCCACCATGGTGAAAACTAGAAATGTCTCCAGACAGTGCAAAATGTCCCCTGAGGCCAAAATCACATCTCACTGGTAACAATTGGCCTAGAAGTATGTGCAGTTTTATTTATCCCTAGCTTTAATCTGATTTTCTCTATTGTGCAAGTCTTCCTTATGAGACTGCTCCCTCTGGTTAATTAAAAGTTCCAGGTAACTGAGGCTTTACAACTTCCACAATTGCAACCAGTTTTTTTTCCTCTGTTTTCTTAGAGTTCCATACTTACACAAAACAAAAACAAAAACAAAAAAGTACCACTCCTCTTCTATTCAATTATTCTAACAGGTGAGCTCACAAGTTTAGCAGTCTTAGTATTCTTCAGTGGTTGCATTATGATCTTGGTTTAAAGGAGGATCAAGAGATGTTCACATCATGGAGACAAATCTAATTCAGCAGATGAATGGGAAGGCTCCTGAGCCCACATGCCTCTCCACCACTCCCTAGCTGTGTGATCCTGGGTTAGTCCTTTGCACTCTGTTTTTTCTGTGAAATGCAGTCCTACCTGGTAGGGTTATTGTGAGAATTAAATGAGATGTTCCATTGATATTTAGAGTGGTATCTAACACAGAAAATACCAGCAGTTGTTTATTATTATTCCTTTGGGTATTATCTGTACCTCAGGATCTTGTCGAGGACAGAAGGGGTCTAAGCTCTCTCTCTTAAGCACATGCCCTGTGTTTTTAAAATTGTATTCAGGTCAGAGTGGTAGCCTATCTTTTACATATTTGAATTTTAGAACATATTCAGCTTCCTCTTCCATCACAGAACTTTCTTTCTTTCTTTCTCTCTCTCTCTCTTTTTTTTTTTTTTTTAAGATTTTATGTATTTGACAGAGAGAAACACAGCCAGAGAGGGAGAAGCAGGCTTCCCGCAGAGCACAGAGCCCGATGTGGGGCTCGATCCGGGGTCTCCGGGAACGTGACCTGAGCCGAAGGCAATCGCTTAACCAACTGAGCCACCCAGGCGCCCCCCATCACAGAATTTTCTGTATAGGATGTAAGAATATTACTGAAACGTGTGAGCTGATTATTAACATTGGCTACTCTTAATTCAATTCATTAAAAAGTTCAAAGATGAACCAAATTAATCAGTGTGAGAGAAGGTTAAATTTGATGCTTTGGAGTAGGGTAAATTGAAGGAAGCCCAACACAGTTGCTGGGGTATTCATGTTCTATTTGTTTTTGTTTGTTGGTTTGTTTGTTTTTAATTAATTTTTTAAGTTAAATTTAATGTTCCACTTATTTTGATCTGGGATTGTTACACGGAAGTGTTCAGTTTGTGAAAATCCACCAAGCTATTCATTTACAGTTTAGTCACCTTTATCTTTTATATTTCAGTAAAAGTTCAAATATATGCACAGATCAATTATAGAAAAACAAAAACCTTATACACCTAACAATATTGTTCATGAGAAAGGTGAACACTCTCAAAGGTCATTCATTTTTGTTATTTTATTGTATTATGGTTCCTGCGTTATTCCAATAGTTTTCTTTTTTTTTCTTTTATTTTAAAGATTTTATTTATTTGACAGAGAGAAACACAGCCAGAGAGGGAACACAAGCAGGGGGAGAGAGAGAGAGGGAGAAGCAGGCTTTCTGCTGAGCAGGGAGCCCGATGTGGGGCTCCATCCCGGGTCTCCGGGATCATGACCTGAGCCGAAGGCAGTCGCTTAACCAACTGAGCCACCCAGGCGCCCCTCCAGTGGTTTTCTAGGGAGGCTTGATTTCATAAACTCTGTGCTTGTGTTATAAATATGGGATGGGGTATGGAAAGAAATTATTATATGATTGTTTACATTCATGTAGCCAAACACAAACCTGAATTTTTTTTTTTTAACCCAGACATAATATTGAGAAGTGCTATTTGGATGACTTCAACTGTATTTTTAGTGGCTCGTGCTATTGCTAATGTGAAAAATATAAAACTAAATTATAGGTCCCCCTATTTTCATTATGGGACAATATTATAGCTGTCAAAAAAGTTGTATTTTACACTTCCCACATTGACAAGGCTGCACTGGTACCAAAGTTTATAAATTTTTCTTTGACTTTTTCCTTAGTAGCTAGAAAGTTAATATAGCAATGATTTTGTTACAAAGTTGTCTAAATATACCCCACAAAGCAAAGACAGGAGACTTAAATCCTAGAAAAAGATGAAATTTAGGTTATAACCATGAATGGTAAATAGAGGAGTTATAGGCATATTATGCCCAAATCTCTTTCAAGCCAGTATTTTTACCCCATTTTCCCCTTCTAGAATTGCTGTAAAAGGAGGCAATCTGATTGATAGGGGTTCCATGTCTTTTTATTTCTTCTGCCCTTTGTCTCCTATGGAAATGCAAATATACAGAGAACCGGTAGTAAGACCCAAGGGCACAGAGTAGGTGGAGGAGGGGAATAGAAAAAGGAGCAGTTAACTCCTGGTTAAACCATCACATGGTTTAGAATAGATTGTTCGTGAAAGAAAACTTAGTGAATATGATAGCATCTTTAAATGAATAAAATTCTCTAGGACGATATGGAAAATATAACATCATTCGTAATTCCAACAACAACAACAACAACAAAAACTCCCAAACTTCCATAGCATAAAAACAACAAGAAAATACCCAATAGTAGTACTGAAACATCCTTGGTCCTTTTTTATTATGCTTGCATTTAACAATGGAAGATTTTAGGATTTATTTAGTGAATCCTAAAATGTAGTTTTTATTTATAAGCAACAAATGCTAATTTCACTAATGAGAAGGAATCATCATAAATTTCAAGGTAGGTTTGTGTTGAGGCTCTGATCATGTTAAGGTATCATCACAGATGTCCTTCTTCTAAATATAAGCCACCTTTGTTTCCCCAAAGAGCATGATGGTTTTGTAGGAGGTCCTCACTGGTTCAATCAAATAATAATGACTATAACTAACTTTTCTTTAAAAAAATTTCTTTGCCTTTTCCCCTTTCTGTGTGAGGTAGGCCAGGCCTCTTTAAGTTCTTTTCACAAAGGAAGGCAAAGTGATTTGTAAGAGACTGCACTTGCATGGACTAGGGTTCAAAGGCTAAGAACTGGCTTCGTCCCTGGGGTAAGAGGTGGAATTCTGGTGACAGCACTGGGCATGTCTTTTGTTTCCTCTGTTCACTCAGAGTCTTTGAAAGGTTCTCATTAAGTGCTATTAGCAAGCATTAATACAAAGCATGACTACGAAATTCCAGGAAGAAGCAAACAGCAGAATGAACAGCGAGGAGAATGTGAGACAACCAAAGTCAAGTTAGACTTCCTTAGTGAAATAAACTGCCAGTGACAGACACGTCTGGAGGGTAGCACATTTGTTTCTGAGGCTGACACAGAGACTGTAAAAGGATCAGGACCACCACTACTACTGCGCAAGTGTCTGTACCATAGGAACTTCCACACGTGAGCGAAGCATTTGTGTATTAGAAACAAGCTATATACATGTAATAGGACCAAAGGAGAGCACCAGCCATACTAAAGGATAAAAAAAGGCACAGAAGGGATTTAGAAAGGGGGCTTCTTTAGTAACTCAAGCCAATAACACATTATTCTTTGATGGAAATTGCACCAGTTATGGCATCTGGGGGAAGATTTCAAATGGCATTCTCGGGATTATTCTCTTCTAGATCTCTTGGTTCTGTCAGTTCTTCCACCTCAGTCTAGAGCTTCTTAATTCCAGAATTTAGTGTTGACCCTCTATCTCAAATATCAACATGCTGTGCATTTGCAGTTAATTCTCTGAAAATAAGGATCAACCTAAAACAAGCAGAGTGGACCTAAATCTAACTTTCCTCTCAAAGTCAAGTTGTCCAGTGACCTGCTCAGAGTTGTAGGGTAGCTTAGAGGTCTGCAGTCAGTCAGCCCCGGAGCAGTCACCGCCGCCATGCTGAATAGCCCTTGTCGTGGCCTGCCAGGAGGTTTCTCAGCTTAGTGCTACCCTTGAATGGCACTCTGTCATTATGCTATATTTAGGCCGTGAAGGTTGTAATTAGCTTTGTTCTGCTGCAAACTGATCCAGCCTCACATGCAATATAAAAGGTAATAAAATAGGTAGGCAGATATAAAAACCTACATAAGCATCCTATGCAGAAAAATTTCATGATTCCCAAACTGCTAAAAGAGCCAAGGAAAAGGAACTTACATGGCTTCAAAAGAAGCGGAAGCCACCTAGGAAGCTGCTTCTCTGTGTGGCCAGCTGGCAGCAGGATGTTTAGTTAATTCCCTCATCTCTCCCCTATACTGCCCCCCCTACTCCCACCCACTGAGATAACTGTTGTGTAACTTGATAATATTCACCAGAAGCTGATTTCTCTAATATGACATCTTACATCTCTTTAATGGGCCAATTTTGTCTTAAAGTGGACTTTGATAATTCCACTGTTCAGTGTCCCTGAATTATCTGTTCTAGAAATTGTCTGGGATCTGAGGCATCTGTTGTTTTGTTTTGCTTTGTTTTGTTTTAAGACTGATTTATTTATTTGAAAGGCAGAGAGAGAGATTGAGAGAGAGAGAGAGCACAAGCGCACACTGGAGCTAGGGGAGGGAGAGGGAGAGGAAGAGAATCTCTAGCAAACTCCCTGCTGAGCAGGGAGCCCAAGTTGGGACTTGATTCCAGGACCCTGAGATCATGACCTGAGCCAAAGGCAAGCACTCAACTGCCTGAGGCCCCCAGGGGCCTACTGATTCATCTGTTTTTTTATCACACACAGCCATGTATGCTTACAGGAATGGATGCTGCTTATGAGAGAAAAGCTGGTAGGAAGATATCAAAAATGAAGTTCATAGTGCTGAAATTGCCATTATGAGTTGATGTATCCCCTTCACTCTCCAACTTGGTTATAAGCTCCTTGAAGGTAAGACCTTCTATCATCTCTTCCACAGATTTTAGTTAACATGGGTCAGCTATAGATTATCAATCAGTGCTCATTGAGTCATACAGGTGATGTGCTGGGAAAAAATAATGCTTCCCCAAGACCCAGGATAAACCTTTTCATATAATCTTTATTCAGCTATTGACAGTGGCTTCGCTTTGCAACATTGTGGAAGACTTTGGGGAGCCCTCTACATTTGTCAATTTGTTCAATGAATAAAAATCTAAGTAAAAGTAATACGCGGATAAATGCAAGGAATGATTTTTTAAAAAAGAACAAGTATGAATCTTATGTATCCTGAGTTATAAAGAGACAGAAGAGTGAAATGAAGAAAGGAGGCCCAAAGGAAAGTAATGAAAATAATGAGTTGGGGTATAATGTATAACAGTGAACTTGAGGGTGGGGAAATTATGGTTGCCATGTCTTCAGGAGCAGACTATAGAGTGAGCATTATTTCTGTTGTTTGTGGGTTGTGAGAGATAAAGGGGTGTGGAAGGGCCCTTCAGCCAACTTAAAGGAGGATCCTAAGGTAAAAAGAGCAAATGGTGTCATGGAGAGAAGAAGGGACTTAGATACCAGGTAGATATAGAAATGGTCCCTCTGTCATCATCTAACATTGGGTTTCTGTGTAGTAAGATGAGCCAGGCAAGGGGGACCTTCTAAGACAAAAAATTCAAGCAATACCTTATATTCATGGAGCTTTTAATAATTTACTTGAATATTTTTGGGTTAATATTTATATTCAGTCTACATAGCTCTTTGAAGAGGGAATGCTCAAACTCATTTTTCAGATGAATGTACTGAGTCTAGAAGTCAAGAAACTTAAGTTCTATTCTAGGTCAAAGCAGAGGCAAGATTCCAAACTAGATTTGCTTCCTTGTTTAATGCTCTTAAGTTCCTGTCTTAAAAAGGGCTGAAACAGTCCTGAAGGGAAACCAGGTATCAGGGATGTTTACAATTTCCACTAGGGCTCTTAAAGAGCACTTCTAATACACAGCCAAAATTTCATCTGCATTTTTATAACCAGAGTGGGCAAAATCCCAGTGCTAGCAGTGTCAGCTTCATTTCTTGATCAGCCTCAGGAGACAGAAATACCTGTGTTCCTCTTTTTGGCCACAGATTAGAAAGCATGGAGTTTGGGGCTGACAAAGTAGTTATAAAGGGAAATCAAGCATTTGAAAAGTTGGGAGTTAAATGAAGGCATTTTGTGATTTCTACTAATTTCTCTGAGGACTTGACAAGTTTGCCATTGTCTCTAGGGGAAGGTATCCAAAGTTCTAGTGCAAATTTCTTCATATTAATTGAATGTGTACACGTTGTTCTAATAAATAGGTTTTTTTTGGGGGGTGGGCAGAGGCTTGAATATTATTTTTCTTTTCTGAATATTGCCTGTTCTCACTTTATACATTGACTGTGGTTCAGTTTGTAAGAGAAGGAAAATTTTAATTTTTAATTGCATTTGGTTTTTTTTTTAAAAGATTTTATTTATTTATTTGTCAGAGAAAGAGAGAGAGAACACGCAAGCAGGTGAAGCTTTAGGCAGAGGGAGAAGCAGTGTCCCCATCGAGCAAGGAGCCTGATGTGGGATTCGATCTCAGGACCCTAGGATTGTGACCTGAGGTCAAGGCAGCTGCTTAACTGACTGAGCCACCCAGGTATCCCTTTATTGTATTTATTCTATGGATCTTAGTCTTGAATTTTAAGTTTATAGATTTTTAAAATCAACATGTGCTTTTTAAAAAAGATAATTAGGGCGCCTGGGTGGCTCAGTTGGTTAAGTGACTGCCTTCAGCTCAGGTCATGATCCCGGAGACCCAGGATCAAGTCCCACATCGGGCTTCCTGCTCGGCAGGAAGACTGCTTCTCCCTCTCTCACTCCCCCCTGCTTGTGTTCCCTCTCTTGCTGTGTTTCTCTCTGTCAAATAAATGAAATCTTAAAAAAAAAAAAAAAGATAATTAAAAATGTATTTTATGTCATATCATTATAATACAAAGTCCAGTTCTAAGTATTTATAGTATTCATAACAAGTGATATATTTTTCATTCACAGAGGGCTTCGTTTGCTTCCCCAGAGTTGACTTTTTCATATTCAGAACCAGACATTTGACAGATTTGACATTTTACAGTTGATGACAGAAAATGGAAAAAACACCAGCCTCCCACCCCCTCTTCGGCTTTCATAATTCTATCCTGGCTCGACATAGTTGTTTTGTTTTTTTTTTCTCCCCTCAAAATTTCCAAAACTTTTTATACTGTTGTGATAAGACCAAAGTCAGTGAGTTTAAGACTGGAAAGAATTCCCCTTAGGAAATGTTGAAAATGTGATTGGAAGGAAAATGGGTGGGCGGAGAATGAACACTTGTGATGCTATTTCTTTGACAAGGTGTCAGCTCAGCTCCCTTGGTACCATTCTAAAGAATAGAAAGCCAAACAAGCCATACTTTTTCACTGCAACTCAGGTTTCAGTGTTACATGCTTTTTCTTTAAAGAGGTGTGAAGGTTCTCTTTAAGAGGACTCTGTCTGTATACATACAGACATGTAGCACATGAAGACTCCCAGCCCCAAATCCAAAGAAAATCAATTTTAAAAATGCGAGAGGTGCTTGGAAAGTCTTGTTATCAGGACAAAAACAAATAAAATGAGCTTTAAGATTAAATCTTGTAATCATTATGAACATTAGCTTTCATTCTCTTTTTTTTTGACACAGAATTCTCACAGGTGGTTCTAATTAGACATAAGGAGTGACAGTGGCCAGTTTGACTAAATCCAGATCCCAGCCAAGAGTAATGGGAAAAAATCTCAGCTTGCCTTCTTAAAAAAATGGAATCTATATAGAGATGGTTCAAGGAAATGAGGCCTATGACAAAATGTAAAAGCCATGGCTTGAATCTCTTTGTGTTTTCTTCTTTTAGGGCGTCAAAGCAGCCTCAAACACCTAATGCCATGTTTCTTACTGCTCATATTGAATTTCGTGCTTCATTGAGAAAGCTTAAATTCTTCTAAGACAAATTCTGTCCCCTTTGCCATCTTGCATGGGAAGCGTAAGCCAAGTATGTTATATGTATTGTCAGTCAGTTCTCTTCTTTTGTTTGGCATAGTTGAATTGCCATTTGATAATCCTGTCAGGTCATTTCCTAAATGATTTACTGTTTTCGGTAAAAACTCTTGATCGCTTTTAGTTTAGCTGAGCCATACAGAAAAGGAAAACATCTTTTTGGAGAGTTCCCAAAAATCAGTAGGCTAGTAAAACTTGGATTGCTTAGCCTCCATGTTCAACGACAATAAAATTTTACCCTAGTCGTATTCTTTTTCTTAGGAATTCAAACTGTTGTTCTAGAAGTAAACACTCATCCCTGGCTAAGAAATGTCTTTGAAAAATCCCTGCAGGTGTTTGATAGACATCCTGAGTAATTTTTATATTTCTTTAAGCAGGAGCTCTGCAAACAGTTGTGCCACCTCACAAAGACACTCAATGGGATGAGTGAGGTTTGAAATTTTGCCCACATACGGTTCACTGAGCCATACCTCCTTCCTGTCCAAGTGCTGAGTCTGCCTAGAAGCTGCAGGTTTTATAAGTCATTCTTGCAAATCCAATCAAAAGTAATTAGTTGCATAATTATTTACTTATTTTTGTATATTCTCTAAATATCTGAATATATTATCAGTCAATGAATCTAAACACCTAATCCCCCCCAAATATGATAAAACATAGTGTATATGTCACTGACATCTCACTTTATGATTTTATAAGCACAGGGACCCTGTTCTTGGCTGACCGAGTCAGTGCACATTGACATGATAGGTAGATTAAAAATTAAGGGATGAAAGGGACAGGAAGAAATACCCATAGAAGCCCATCTGCACCATCCTCTATGTGGTGGTAAATATGCCCTTGACCAATTTTTAGAGCAGTTGGTGATCTGTTTCCACTTTCTGTATGCATGTCTCCAAGTACTAAGTAAAATAGCAACAGTGTAAGAAAATAGCCTTTAAAATTCTACCTCTTAGGAAACATGTCTTCATTTTGGACATTTTGATGAGAATAATAATGATTATTTATCATTATTATCATTGCTAGTATTTTATCTCATTCAAAACTCTGCTTGAATTTTTAGTGCTTGCAGTTCCTGGATGTTATCTTTGAGAAGGTGATTTCTCCTGAATTAGCAAGACCAGAAATGTAAAGGAAAGCTAATCAAAACAGCATACATTTGTAGATGTTACTTCTTAGTAGCTTAAGTTGATCTCAACTGAATACCCCTTAAAGTTCTTTTCAGTTCTTGCTCTTTGCAGATATAAAATATTTTTTCATATCAGTGCAAAAATGCCTTTATCAGAGGTTAGATTCCTAATGAGGCTCATCTCCTATAGCAGAAGGCCTGGAATGTCAGACCTACCACTTCAACTAATAGCGGCAAAATAGATATTCCTGTTCTTTTGTTTTGGGTCATGCCTTTGATCTTAGCAGAGGATCCACTGGTAATGAGACATGCCCTAGAGAGAAATATCAATCTCAAAATGTAGAACATATTATCCATGTTGCTCAAATCACCATCAATCTGAGGAATCCCAAGAGGCTTGGAGAAGTTAGATTCAGCAACTTATTTCCCAGGGCTTTCCCAATCCAGGGGAGGTCGTATATATAATATCCCAGGACAATCAGTCTATATGTAGGGATTGTCCTGGGATATCATCAGAATTTAAAGAATATTTTTTTGAGTGAGATTCATGATTGGCCACTTTTAGAAAGGAATCCTATTGAGCAGGCTTGTTTTTATAATTTTTTTTTAAGATTTTATTTATTTATTTGACAGAGAGAAACACAGCCAGAGAGAGAACACAAGCAGAGGGACTGAGAGAGGGAGAAGCAGGCTTCCTGCCGGGCAGGGAGCCTGATATGGGGCTCGATCTCGGGTCTCCGGGATCATGACCTGAGCCGAAGGCAGTCGCTTAACCAACTGAGCCACCCAGGCACGGCAAGCAGGCTTGTTTTTAGACTCTAGTCTTCCTCATGATGGATCTGCAATGCCTCCTAGAAGAAATTTATTTTGCCTCCATTTCATGTGTTCCACTCAAACCTGCCCTTAGCAAATAAAATCTTTTAAGCGGCTGATTTTGGAATAAGAAAGCTTGACTAGGAATCATGTGAAGCTGAAGACATTTTGGTTGTTTTTTTCTTTCTACTCCCTCCGCCTCCTCCCCTTTTTAGCTTGATCCTTTTCTGATTGTTGCTTTCTGTTTTATTTGTTTATTTCTTTATTTAGTCTCTACTTAGTCAGTGGCGACAGCTAGAAAAATTCCTAGACCTTGTGCTATCCTTCTGCATCACCCCACAGAGAGCTTTGGTCAGAGGTCCTCCCTGCTCTTTTCCCAGCCAGCAGGATACCTACTGGTCAATGGACCAGTCACAAGATAGACTGACCCTTTTCAAATGCTGAGCTTCCCCTAGCCACAATTTACATACTCATTCTTTTATCTTTGGAGCTACCTGTTAGAATCTACACTTAATGACTTTAGAATCTCATATTGCAACTTTTAACTTTATCCGGTCAGTTCAGCTTTCTCTTCTATAATGTTGAAACTCCCCATCGGGGCCTGTTTTTTTGTTGACTTTCCTATTGTCTCAAGCCAGGAAGTAAGGAGGGGACTTAAACCTTCACTATAATCCTAGAACTGCTCCTAGTTTTACTTAAATCGTTGTGCTGATTGGCTTTTTCATGGTAAGTTAACCATGGATTCTCTCCCAAAATTTTGTCATGAGCTCCCCTAAAAACCATAAACTTCACCTCTTTTTTCAGAACATAAAAAGGACTCATCACAGTACGTTATTATAGATAATGCAGAAGCACAGTTAACAAGATGGGATCCCCAAGCACAATTGTATCATCTTTCCATTGGTTGTTGGGAGATGACAGATTAAAAAACTCCAGGCACCACTAGTTCTGAACTCATGTTCACAAGTCCCACTTCTGCTCTGCTCTTCATGTTTCCCATTTAATCTTCATGTTTCTCATGTAATCATTGTGGTTGATGGTGATTATCTCATAGATCTCTTCCAGTTCTAATCTGATATGTAATCCTAGATATTAAATGTATACATTTCATTTGAATTTTTTTCCCAAAAGAGGAGATGATATGACTTCTTCAACATAAAAAAAAACATTTGCCGTGGCTCACAATGGCAGCAGCCTTTAAAACTATTGTGTAAATATTTCTACTGGTAATAGTTAAGAAAAAAATCCATAGAATTAGAAGGGAGCTGCTTGGGGAAATCAGTGTTCTCTCTGTCCAGGAGTTTTCTTGGCTGAGAGGAGATGAGTGGGTAGGTCTGGCAGAACCAAATATTAATACACGTAGTAGATCTAACTAGTCATGTTATGGTATGAGGGAAATAATTGAATGTATTTTTCATCTGTTACATTTGTGTAGTGTATTCACCCGTGTGTCCTGTGTATTCTTTGGGAAAGAATGAGCTGATTACTAACCTGACTTCCAGACTCCATGCCTCATGCTGGGGGCCCAACCCCCATTGGTTTTGGAAATGATGCAGAAGGCAGAATTGGGAGCTAGTACAGGGTACTAACTCCATAGTGGAAAATTCCCTACTACCAAATGGGGAAGACTTAGGAGAGCTGGGGCAGGAGCATTCCCTGAGGATGGGTGGTTATAAGTACCAGGCATACATACATCCCAGTCATTCTTCTTTTTCCTTTAGTCATAGGTAAGCTTTGTCCTGTCCCGTGACTGTGCCTGTTGGCCGACCACTAA
This sequence comes from Spilogale gracilis, assembly GCA_004023965.1. Classification (NCBI taxonomy): domain Eukaryota; kingdom Metazoa; phylum Chordata; class Mammalia; order Carnivora; family Mephitidae; genus Spilogale; species Spilogale gracilis. The sequence continues at coordinate 4,846 of PITA01024551.1, read as the reverse complement.
GCCAGGCACAACCAGAATCTTAAACACAGAGAAAAGAGAAACAGGCAAGTGAGTCCTTCTCCTTCTATTCTCTCTCTCTCTCTCTCTCTCTCTCTCTCTCTCTCTCTCTTTTCTTTTCTATTTAGAAATACATTAGGGGTGCCTAGGTGCCTTGATCAGTTAAGTGTCAGACTCCTCCTTTTGGTTCAGGTCATGATTTTATGGGTTGTATGATTGAGCCCTATGTTGGTCTCCCCGTTCAGTGGGGAGTCTACTTGAAGATTTTCTCCCTCTGCCCTTCCCCTCCACTCGCATGCATACATTCTCTCTCTCCCCTCCTCTCTTTAAAATGAGTAATTAGGGACTTCTGGGTGGCTCTGTTGTTAAGCAGCTGCCTTTGGCTGAGGTCCTGATCCCAGGGTCTGGGAACCGAGCCCCACATCAGGCTCCCTGCTCAGCAGGAAGCCTGCTTCTCCCTCTCCCACTCCCGCTACTTGTATTCCCTCTCTCTTGCTGTCTCTCTGTCAATGTGTCAAATAAATAAATAAAATATTTTTTAAAAGATTTATTTATTTATTTATTTATTTATTTATTTGTGTGTGTGTGTGTATTTTAAGATGTGTGTGTATTTTAAGATTTTATTTATTTATTAATTATTTATTTATTTATTATTTATTTGACACACAGAGGGAGACAGCAAGAGAGAGGGAATACAAGTAGGGGGAGTGGGAGAGGGAGAAGCAGGCTTCCTGCTGAGCAGGGAGCCTGATGTGGGGCTCGGTTCCCGGACCCTGGGATCAGGACCTCTGCCAAAGGCAGCTGCTTAACAACAGAGCTACCCAGGTGCCACCCCTCCCGGGGCTTTTTTTTTTTAAGATTTTATTTATTTATTCATTTTGCAGAGAGAGCATGCACAAGCAGGGAAAGCAGCAGGCAGAGGGGGAAGCAGGATCCCCACTGAGCAAGGAGCCTGATGTGGGACTCGATCCCAGGATCATGGGATCATGATCTGGGCTGAAGGTAGATGCTTAACCAGCTGAGCCCCAAAGCATCCTGAAAATGAATAAATAAATAATTCTTAAGCAAAAGAAATATATCAAAAAGAAAGCTTCTTTTCATAATAGGTAATGAGAAATTACATAAAATTTTAACATTTAGGAGCCTCACATATCTGTCACCCCAACATGTGGCCTTACAGTTAACACATAAACTTATTAGGAAGGAAGAATGGAAAGGTAACATTCCTTGGTCCTCAGATAAACTGGCTTTGTAAACCTTGGAAGTTTTGAGAAAAGGGACTTGAAATCAACTCTGGAAGTTTTCGAAGGAGCTCATGATTTTTGCTCATAGATGTTTCATTAAAACAGAATGCTAGGGGTGCCTGGGTGGTGCAGTTGGTTGTGTCCCAGGTCTTGGTTTTAGCTGAGGTTGTGATCTCAGAGAGCAGGGGCGGAAGGATATGAAATTGAGGGTCATGAAATTGAGCCCAGGTTTGGGCTCTGTGCTCAGCATGGAGTCTGCTTAAGATTCTTTCTCTCCTTCTTCCTTTGACCTTCCCCCCTGCACAGGTACTTTCTTCCTCTCTCTAAAAATAAATAATTCTTTAAAAATGCTAAAATTCACTACTACCACATGCAAGGGGTTCCCTGCTTCCTCAAACATTTCAGGAATCTGGAAGGAAGGCCCGGGTTCAGCAGGTTGGTGTTGGTGTGTAAGGCTTTAAGACTTTGTATTTCTGACACCTCAACACTGCCTGACAAAGAGGATACATGCCATAATTTCCTGTTGAATAACTGACTAAATGTTCACTGAAAGAATTGAAGCCAAATGATCATCAAACTAATGATATGCATAGAATCTGACTTAAGGACCTTTAAGTATGAGAGAAGTGAACTTAATATGAATGGTTTGGAAATGATGCAGAAATTCTATGGATGAAAATAAATGAATCAGAATAAAACACAGAGGCATCTTTTCCAGTAAACCATTTTTTTAAAAAAAGATTTTATTTATTAGAGAGAAGGAGAGAGGGCACATACTAGTTGGTGAAGAGGCAGAGAGAAAGGGACAAGCAGACTCCCTGCTGAGCAAGGAGCCCAATCCCCGGCTTGACCCTAGGACTACCAGATTATGACCTGAGCCAAAGGCAGACGCACAACCAACTGAGCCATCCAGATGTGCCTCTAGTAAACCATTTTTTTAATCCAAAAATTATCTGCATATGTGTACTAAAAGGCTGGTGACAGAGCATCTTCATAAAAATTATGGAAAGCCATTTTTCTCCAGAGATTTTCCATTAACTTTTCCCCCCAGGGTTAGCCTGTGCCATACATGTTCTGTGAATATAGAAGTGTGTATATTATTTCTGGACTGATATTTTCAATTAGGTCGATGTCTGGAGAGCTGTGTCTAGTCTTAATAATGCTCAGATCTGATATAAGCTGTTTTAATAGAGAAGGACTCTTTGAAGGTAAGCAAAAGGGATAATAACTCTTCGCAGAATTGTTGTTCGGGAAATTTCAATTTCATAGGAAACTGAAAATACTTCGAGAATTAAAGTGAATACAATACACAGATGAAAATCCCTATTTGGAAGATGGCTTTTCTCAAAGAGTTCTTCTGTGTCAACTATTCTAACTGTCCCACTTAGCCTTAGACTCTTCCTGCTATAGAGTATAACATTGTTTAAGAGATACTTTAGCCTGATAAATCAAGTGGTAAGATAAAGCCTTATACATGATATGCTCCCATGTAGTACTCTGTTGAACGCTAACTCCTGGCTAAATATTTTTCAAGTACTTCAGTCTTTTACTCGCATGTCAGGACATCAGATTTCTCTGCCACATCTCAGCAGAGAACACCATACATAGGGACAATGATATCCAAAGACTGAACATGTGTTCAGTCACAGCAAGATAGTCTCCACACTGCTGATCCTTACACAACATTAGACAATCTTGGCATTTCATTTATTTATTTTTTTAAGTAGGCTCCATACCCAGCACGGAGCCCAACATGGGGTTTGAATTCACGACCCGGAGATCAAGACCTGAGCTGACATCAAGAGTCTGATGTTTAACCAACTAAGCCCCCCAGGTGCCCCATGACATTTTAGATCTCAAACCACTACTAATTAGTTTTAATGTTTCTAGCCTCACTTTGTAATCTAGCATGTATATATTTATTTTTTCCTTTCCCTTTTCTGCATTGTTGAAATAGGAAAAGGGTTATGTGAGTAGTTCTACACGTGAATTTTGCACAAGAAGTATGATTCCAATGCACTATAAATTCTTCTACTCTTTCTTGTAACTTATAAATTGTAGTTTGAAGCATGATGATAACAAGAAGTACACCAAAATATGGGATACACATGGTTAAATTCATTTCACAGAGCCAGTTGCTTGCCACTGACTGACATGTGGAGTTGCCATTCTCTGGCATGTGAATTATTTATTTTCTCTCCTTTGCACTTAGTTCTATACAAGGAACTCCTTGTTCTTATGTTTCCTAGAATAACATTGATCTTTTTATAATTTCATCAATACTAGCATTGAGCTTCCTTGTAATCCATGTTCTTTTTTTTCTTTTCTTTTCTTTTCTTTTTAGATCGTATTTATTTATTTGGCAGAGAGAAACACAGCTAGAGAGGGAGCACAAGCAGGGGGAGTGAGAGAGGGAGAATAGGCTTCCCATTGAGCAGGGAGCCCAATGCAGAGCTTGATCCCGGGATTCTGGGATTATGACCTGAGCCGAAGGCAGACGCCTAATGACTGAGCCACTCAGGCGCCCCCTCCATGTTCTTTTTCTCACCACATCTCCATCATTTTCTCATTAGACTCAAGGCATTGTTTTCTTGGTGTGTGTGACAAAGTAGAAGTATGGCTTTAGGCAGTCACCGGCCTCATGGGCAGGATGGATGTTGCCGTTCAGGAGACATGCTTTGACCCCTGGGCATTTGTGAATCCATGATATGCAATGATAAGCCATATAAAGTAGGTTTTTGCCAACAAGTGTGCTAGCTAATCTCCAGTGAGAAGGAAGCTTGGATTGATAGGAGATACAGCCAGGGAATGCTGCTCGAAAGGAGTTGAGCTGACATTTGTAGTTGTGACTGGTGAAGCAGGATGAGGAGGAGAATTGTGTTCTATTCTCATCACCTCTGGCTGACTTGTAAATTCTTTAAATGGCCCCGAAATCGCTTTTCATCTTTAGACAGGAGCTGTGGCTCTCAGTGGAATTTAACATGGAACTTTCCAAGATCTTGCAAATGTTTTTTTTTTGGGGGGGGGTTCCTTGGAGTCAATATACCCTAAATGGAATATCTCTTGTGATTTCTTTTTTCTTTTAAAGAGTGCCAGAGAGATACTAAACTGAGGCCCTTCCCTTAGAAAACCACCTGGGAACTGAAAAGACATGTCTATATCCCTCATAAGATGAGTTAGAGAATTATCCGTCTTAATTTTAGCTGACTACTTTAGGAAGATAGAATAGATTTGTAACCTCTATGGGAAGTAAGCTCTAAATGAGTGACATGGGCAAAACAACTTAAACCTTCCCACTCCCTACATCAGGAACTCAAGAAGAGCTGCTCTAAAGCTTGCCCCTCTTGACCCTCTGCCACCAAACGGAAGAGGTAGTTTGGGGTGACTATGAAATAGTAACTATGTCCTCAGAGCAATCTACACTTTCAATGCCATTCCGATCAAAATTCCACCAACATTCTTCAAAACGTTAGAACAAACAATCCTAAAATTTATATGGAACCAAAAAAGACCCCGAATTGCTAAGGAATTGCTGAAGAAGAAAAGCAAAGCTGGGGGCATCTCATTACCTGACTTCAGGCTTTATTACAAAGCCGTGATTACCA
>PITA01024550.1:0-26081 GCA_004023965.1 Spilogale gracilis | reverse complement strand
GCATGGTCTCACTTACTTGCGGTGCATGAGGGGCAAACTGGAGGACAGTGGCAGAAGGAAAGCAAATGGGAACTAGGGTAATCTAGGGAGGGAAACGAAACAACAGAGATTTTGAACACAGAAACAAACTGAGGGACTTGGAGGGAGGGAGGTGGAGGGATGGGAGAGCCTGGTGGTGGGTACTGGGGACACCTAAAGCAGGGAGTACTGGGTGTGGGGAATGGGGAATGAATCTTGAAACACTGGAAAAAAAAAATTTAGTAACAATAAAAAAAAAAAAATCTAAAAAAAAAAAAAAAAAGTCTAACTGTTCTCCCTACTTTTTTTTCTTCTTTTTCTTTTTGCTCTCCCTATTTTCATGCTGGAACTTTCCAATCCATTTCCAAATAGCCTGGGTGATCTATTTAAATGTGAATCAGACTGTCAGTCCCATATTTAAAAACAAGGACTTTACCTTGGATTCAGCAATGACACCAAAAACCCCAAGCAAAAAAGGAAAAAACAAAACAAAAACAAGTAAACTCGACTTCATCAAATTTAAAAACGTGTATGTTTCTAAGGACAGTATCAAGAAAGGTTAAAAAAAATAAGAGAGAGAAAGATAGAATGGAAGAAATCTGCAAATCATGTATCTAATTAAGGAAACTGTATCCAGAATATATAAAGAACTCAACAATGAAGGAACAAATGAGCCTATCTGCAAATGAGCATAAGGTCTGAACAGACATTCTCCAAAGAAGATATACAAATGGTCAACAGCACAGGAGATGTTCAATACTGTTAGTTCTTAGGGAAATGTAAATTGAAATCACAATGAGATACCACTTCACATCCATTTGGGTGGAGAAAATCAAACAGACATACATTAACAAGTGTTGGCAAGAATGTAAAAACCTCAGAACCCTCATTCATTGTTGGTGGGAATACAAAATGGTTGTGCTGCTTTGGAAAACAGCTAGCAGTTCCTCAATATATTATACATGGTGTTATCATATGACTCAGCAACTCCACTCCTACGTGTGTATATGTATGCATACATATACGTATATATGTATATATACCTGAAAGAGATGAAAACTTATAAGCACATAAAAACTTGTACACTAATGTAACAACCCAAGTGTCCAGGAACTAATGAATGAAGAAATAAAATGTGGTATGCCCATATCATAGGATATTATCTAGGGAGAAAAAGGAATGAAATACTGATACATAACACCACCAATAAACAAAATTGAACCTTGAAAACAGGCTTAGTGAAAGAAACCAAATACAAAGTCACATCTTGTACGAGTCCATTTACATGAACTATCAGGAGTAGGCAAATCTATACAGAGAGGAAGTCAATTAGTGATTACCAGGGGCTGGAGGGAGGGGGAAATGGGGAACAACTACTAATGGGTGCAGGGTTTCTTTCTGGGGTAATAAAAATGTTCTCCAATTAGACAGCGGTGATGTGATGGTTGCAGGATTCTCGAAGTATACTGCAAAACAATGGTTTTTATGCTTTATAAGGATGAATATTCCTGTATACAAGTTAGCTCTCAGCAGAGCCGTTAGACATAAAAACTAGCAACAACAAGACCCCAGTCACTTCTCATCCACTTGCCGCAGAAGTCCGAACTCCTGCTCATGCTCAAGGCCCTATGCCAACCCTTACAGCCCCTCTTCTACCATCTCCTCCTCCTCACTCACAGTGCTCCAGAAACACCTGCCTCCTTTCCTCCATAGTAAAAGCTCACTGCTACGTGAGGTCTCTCCACACGCCGTCCCACCTGCCCTCAAAATCTTCACACACCTGGCTCCTACCCCTTCTCAGGGCTCAGCTTAAACATCATCCCCTCAGAGAGGCCTTCTCTGATCTCACAGGCTAATGTGGTTTTCACAGTCACCCTCCATCACTGCAGGATCATGTTTTTTGGTAGTACTTACACAGGATCTAAGACATAATGTACATAAGGTTACCTTGCTTATTTTTCCCTTGTTTACAGCACATCCCCCCTCCTGCCTTACTAGGCTACCAAAACATTTGCTGAACTGAACTGACATGAAGGAGTTTACTCTTGCGGTGGTGAGACACCGTAACTCATGTTACAAAACAGATCACCTGGCAAGAAGGTGACAATGAATGCTATATTAGAGGCATGGATGGGTTTAAGAGAAATTTCAGGGAAGAAAACGATGTGTGGCTGCAACAGCTGTGGAAACGCTTCATGGATCAGTGAGACTGAAAACTGAGAGAGTAAGGGAAGTGTGAAAGGCATTCCAGGAAAAAGGCGCACCTCAACAATGCCCTTCCCACCTTGCCCATGACCCCGGCACTTGACCCACACGCACATCCCACCACGCCTCACGGAACATCATGTGAAAGCCAGCCCTTGAGCCCAAGTCTGTAAGTGCCCCAAGAGTACTGCTGTGTGCCTCCCACACCTAATGCAGGCACAGAAACATCTGCCAAATGACTAACGAAATAACAGGTTCAGGTATTATTCCAGAAGTCTTAACAATTACAACGAAAGGCAATTTCTACCTCCTCACAATTACATCAAGTTTCTATTTTAGACCTTTTGGAGCTCTTTTTGGGGGAGGGAGGAAGTCAGTGTTTCCTTATTTAGATTTAAATAAAAATGTTTTGGGAATAGAACAACAACAAATCACATACCTTTGGCCTAGCCTTAAAGAACCTTCTGAATCTCAGTGGAGCAGTCCATGGTCCCCACGTGCTGTTTCTAAGACAGGAAGGGCATACTCCACTAGGTACTGGAGTACCTGTGTACCAAATAGGGAGTTTAACCCTACCTCCGAAGTTCGAGTACCAGCTTCTCTATTTAACTAGCTATTTGACCCAAGGCAAGTACAGCACCGTTTCTCCATTTGTAAAATGATGGCTGAACTGCTCTGTAGATGTGTGCGGAAACCAGAGGGCAGCATACATAATTAGCCAGTGCAGGGCCTAGCACATACCTGGCCCACTGCTAATGTCAGTTACAAGGACCAAGGCACAAGAATGACAAAGTGCCAAAGTCACAGGTGGCTGGTCAGTAAGAAAGTGCTGAAGAACACAAAATAACTGATTTCTAGCCTCTTCAGAATTTGATGAGCAGGAGTGACTTTGCATTATTTCAATACTATCAGCCTCTCTGGCTAAATAAGGGATGCTTGCTGCCAGGCATGTCGTTTAACCAATACAAGAACTCTTGGAACTTGGACATGAGACTGTTAAAATATAACATCAGACCTCTAATTGCACTTCAAGAAACTGTACAGATGAGACCTTTTGTACCATGTCTTAAAGGCCAACTTGAGAACTAAACACGAAAGTGAGGGGGGTGGAGGGGGGCACAGAATAATTCCAAGCCTCTACCACCTGCTCATGCTTTAAAAAACCAGCTTGCTGAAAGGCAATACCCGGTCGAGCTATCCGACCCACTGTAAAAGAATACAAAGAAAAACAATTTCCAAGTCCTTAAATCTTCTTACCACATGGATTACACAGAGTGTTAAAGAGCACAGTAGCTTAATATAGTGTCATTTAACAATTTACTTGGTAGATTTTAAGGGAACTAGGCAAATCGGTATGTCCCTTGTAACAGGTGGATTTGCAGCCAGTAGTCTGGTACCCAGTTTACCGGTTTCACGATCAGATGCCATCGCCTGAGTTCTAGGAGTCTGAACCAGTAGTTTAAAAGCCTTACAAAGTACGATGTGGCTATATGTGTGTGTTCCTTAAAGGTCAGCCCAAGTAATGAAAGCCGGAAAAGGTAATACAGAGCTAGTATAATAACCCTTTCCTTTGATAGTATAGTAAGTGGTGAATAAAGACTAAAATGAAAACATAAAAGTTGTGATCAAGCCACAGAAGCAATAAAAACAGGACCACAAAAAGCTCTAGAAGGTGTTCAGCTACGTAGTGGCAATGACCACCCACGTCTTCATCTGTCAGCAGGATTCCACTGTCAAAATTCAGCTCAGCCGTCATCTCTGGAAAGCCTTCCCTAATTCCACCACCTCCTCAGTGCTGGGTGGGCCACACTTCCCTATGACATGCACATCTTTCAGCCTGGTTTGCCTGCCTCTACCTATCAACTCAGAAGCTCCTTGTCTTGGAGCACCTGGGTGGCTGTGCCTTCAAGGCCCACATCAGGCTCCCTGCTCAGCAGGAAGCCTGCTTGTCCCTCTCCCACTCCCCCTGCTTGTGTTCCCTCTCTCTGTCAAATAAATAAATAAAATCTTCAAAAAAAAAAAAAAAGAAAGAAAGAAAGAAAGAAAAGAAAAAAAGGAAATGGGCCCTGTCTCCTTCTTTGCATCCCACAAGCCAACACTGCTTGGCACTTACACATTTGTTGAAAAGACCTATTTACTAGGGTGTTCAAGGAAGCAGGTTTTGAATACCAAAAGACTGTAAATACCCTAAATTATATCAACAGAAGACTAGTTTAATCAGCAGTTCTCCAAGTGTGGTCCAGGGACCCCAAGGGGCCACAAACATCTTTTAGGGCTGAGTTCCCTTTTTCAAAGTCTAACTACATATCTGTGTGAAGCCAAATATTCTTTCAGTACTTTAACCAACACAACATAGCATACAAACTAAGTTAGTTTATAAGAGAATCCGGCTTCTGGAACACCTGGGTAGCTCAGTCAGTTGAGTGACTGTCGGTTCCAGCTCAGATCATGATCTCAGAGTTGTGAGAACCCTCAGCAGGGAGTCGGCTTGAGATTCTCTCCTTCTCCCCTGCATGCACCACACTCTCTTCTCTCTCAAAATAAAGCTTAAAAAAAAAAAAAAAAAAACCAAAAAAAACAAAGAATCCAGCTTCTTTTACAAAGCAAGACATTGAAGAGATTTGTGAATATGTGAAAACAATGTTACTCTTCTCAGATTTTGTTTTGGAAAAGTTATTTTTCATAGAAACGTTAATATGTAACGGGTTTATTATTTTTTTAAGGAATCCATAAATATTTTTGAACTTTCCAGTTTTAACTTCTAATACAGTTAGTATCTGTACTTAAAACCCATATCAAAGTCTCTTACGGAGTTCTCAATGAGTTTTAAATGTGAGACTAAAATGTCTGAGAATAGCTGGTTAGAAGAACTACGGTATGGCTGTACAGTAAGAGTATGTGGCCATTTTTTTCAAAAAGAATGAGGCAGCTGATACCTGCTAGTAGAAATAAACATCTAAGCTATACTGCTAAATTTAAACAAAGACATGAAAAACAAAGTATAAATTTGTACCTTTTAAAAAAAGAGGCTACTGCTATGCCTATACATACTTTATATATATACATACATATATATTGGCATATATATGCAAATTCTCTGGATGAATATCCAAGAAAAGTAACTAATAGGTATCCCCTAAAAAATAACTGGGGAAGGAGGGGTCAAAGAGGGGAAAGAAACTTTCCACATCATTCCTAGCGTACTGAGAATTTTACCCTTGGGGCCCCTTGGATAGCTCAGTTGGTTAAGCATCCTACCCTTGATCTCAGCCCAGGTCACGATCTCAGGGTCCTATGATCCAGCCCCATGTTGGGAGGTTTGCTCAAGGATTCTCTCCCTCCCACTCTACTCCTCCCTCCGCACCCAGCTTGTATGTGTGTGCTCGCTCAAATAAAGAAATTAATCTTTAAGAAAAAGAAACGTTACCATTTATATATGTTACCTTTCTGAAAAATCAAAGATGGGATAAAAATTATATTGAAATAGCAAAGGGGCATTAAACTCACATTAAAGAACAGACTGTAATGGCACTGGAAAATATTAAATGATATGTTGTAAAAGTAAAGCAAGCAATTTCAAAACAGTAATACTAAAATATATATATATATATATATATATATACACACACACACACACACACACATTTTTTTTTTTAAAGGGAAAGGGAAGGGGAGATAGGGAGAGAGGAACAGAGAAAATCTTAGCAGGATGCACTCCCAGGGCACAGCCCAACACGGGGCTCAATCTCATGACCTGAACTGAATCAAGAGTCAGCCACTTAACCCACTGAGCCACCCAGGCGCCCCATTCATAATACGTGCTTGAAAATCAGCCTGTAAGGATATACCGTATAAAAGTATTAACAGTATTTTTTTTCCCCTTCCATTTAGTGAGATTAAAGTGTTTGTCTTATTTTTTTCTTGGGTTTTCTAAACCTTTGGTAATTTATATATGCTACTTTTATAATAAAAAAAACAAAAGAGTAAAAAAAAAACAAAAAACAAAAGAGTTTAAATACACTTGTATCAATGTATGCATATCTGTGTCTACAGTTATATAAAATATTTAGTAAGCAAAGAAGTACATGAATTTTGATGTTAGAATGAGAATCTATTATCAACTTTTATACCAAGACCTTGATTGGATATTCATAAACAAGCTTGAAATTCCCTTCTTCTTCTAAAAGTTTAAAACCTACTCTGGTCCAGTCATTTTATTTCTAGTAACCTATGGCACAGAAAGTGTATTTGCCCAATGATTCACATACAGTGACATTCATAAGAGCATTACTGAAGAGTCAAGTAACTCAAATGTTTCACACCAGATTGAGTAGGCATGCTCCAGTCCAACCCTAGGGCAGATTTCAGCCAAGGTGCTCAGGCCAAAATCCTAGGGCTGATTGTGGGCTGCTTTCTCTTCATCACCCCTCACAACCAACTCTTTCTGTCCAGTCGGCTGGGCCTTCACACACTTCCTAAAGCCCTTCACTTCTGCCTTTGCCACTACTGTCCAACCCAAGCCATGGTCCACTATCCTCGTTCATACTGGTCTTACTGGTACCACTCTTGTTTAACTGGAGTCACGTCACACAGCATCCCAAAGGTCAACTTTTAGAAAGTAAATCCATTCATGTCAGTATCCTATTTAAAACCTTCAGTAGCTTTCCAGGGCCCTAAAATCCAATCCAATTCACATTTTCCAAATTTTCTACAGGGCAAGACTCCAATCTAGGTTTGAAAAGCTTCTTTTAAAAAATGACGACACTGGGGGGCACCTAAGTGGCTCAGTCAGTTAAGTGTCTGCCTTCAGCTCAGGTCAGGATACCAGGGTCCTGGGATCAGGTCCCTCATCAGGCTCTCTGCTCAGCAGGGAATCTGCTTCTCCCTCTCCCCTTTTTATGCTCAGGCACCATCCCTCATGCTCTCTCTCTCTCACACATAAATAATCTTAAAAGAAAAAAAAAAAGACCACACTGGAAGAATGCTCAGATTCAGCTGTGCACATGGCCAAAGCAGATGTCCCATCAGGGGGCACCTTATTCAAGTCACAAATAAGTGTCTGGAGCGCTTGGCTCCGTTGGTTAAGCGGCTGTCTTCTGCTCAAGTCCTGATACCAAGGGTCTTGGGATGGAGCCCCTGAGGCCAATAGGGCTCCCTGCTCATCAGTGAGTCTGCTTCTCCCTCTGCCTGTCCCCCTTGCTCATGCTCTCTCTCAAATATATAAAACCTTAAAAAAAAAAAAGTTACAAATAGGCCTCTTAGGGTGCCTGGGCGGCTCAGAGGATTAAGCCTCTGCCTTCGGCTCAGGTCATGATCTCAGGGTTCTGAGATCGAGTCCCACGTCGGGCTCTCTGGTCAGCGGGGAGCCTGCTTCCCCCTCTCTCTCTGCCTACTTGTGATCTCTGTCTGTCTGTCAAATAAATAAATAAAATCTTAAAAAAAAAAAAAAACCCACGAAAAGGCCTCAGACAAAGAAACCAGAAAAAATAAGATGCTGTAGAGTGGACCTGTGGAATCAAGAGATGCCCCAAACTGGCTAGACCCTTTGATGTGGTCCTGGAATACAGGTGAGGTTCAGTGGGGTGAGGTCCAGAGCCAAAGACCAAGAATTCTTGAGGAATTCTGGAGATGCAACTGCTGCAAAATGGTGGTTTATTACAGCACATGGATGGGCCTTGTGGGCAGAAAGAGCTGAGGCACTAGGATCTTTAGGAATGGTCATTATATACTCTCAGGAGTTGGGGGAAGTAAGGAAAAGGGGGGTTTCAAAAGAATTTTCATATGCTAAAGAAGACCAACCTATATAAGATACCTACAAGATATGAGAGGCCTTGCCATTATCAAGTTAAGGTTGTTTCCCCCTCTAGCAAAATATCAACATGAAGATAGCTGGGAAATTCCTGGAAGAATGTCACACTTGTCCCACCCAGGAGTCGGGGTTAGGGGAGAGGTTGCATGGTATCCCCGTGTGCTTTGTCTTCAGCTAGCCTTCTGCTCCCTCGACACCTTGATCTGGGCTATACTAAACTAGGAAAAAAAACAAAAACAAAAAAAACAATGGAACAGAGAATATTCCAGAAATCCTGTAATAAGTCAAAATACTCTATGATCCACGCAAAGGTTAACTATTTAAAGCTGTTATAAGTACTTTGTTCAATTCTGTCAAGTCTCTCGAACACAACCTTTCTGTCCTCCAATGCTCAGAAGTTTTCACTCTTACATAAGACAAATTTATACTTAACGAATACAAAAACAAAAACAAAAAGTCTAAAAAAAAAAAAAAACCAACAACAACAAAAAAACCTGAGCCCTCTGAACTAGGTCATCTTTTCAGAGAGAATAGGCTCAGGCCATAGTCTAATTTGAAATGCTGGTCCCATCTACAAACTCCAGCAAGAGCTGCAGTTAATATTAAAAGCAGAAACAGGTTGGTTCTTGAATACTGTTTCTCCCAATCAAGTCCAGGATGCTTCCAAACGGAGATCTGCCAAAATTTTCCTACACTTGAGATAGTAGATCCAGTACAGAATAATGTGACTTTTTTTAAGATTCCACTATTTGTCCAACCGTTAAAGAAGGATTCTCGCATCCCTTCAGAGGGAGGTTTCAGTTACCATCACTCAACAGAAGAGATAAGAAGCTTTAACAGGACTCACTACTAAGTGCCAGCCGTGTGTGCTTGCACATGCCTACACACGTGTACCCACACACACAGAAAGGCTAATAAATATTCCTTATGAGAGTGTAGGGCCCCCATCCTGGCTATCTATGAGAACTCTCCCTTCTATTTACTCATGCAAAGTACTAAAGAAAACCAAAGAGAACCAAAGATTTGGGTGTGGGTCTTCATTTTTTTTTAAGATTTTATTTATTTATTTGAGAGAAAAAGAGCAAACACACAGAGGGAGAATGAGAGGGAGAAGCAGACTCCCTGCTGAGCAAGGAGCCTCCTGGTGGGATGATGACCTGAGCTAAAAAAAAAAAAAAAAAAAAAAAAAAAAAAAAAAAAAAAAAGGCGCTTAACTGACTGAGTCACCCCGGGGGCCTGGTATGGTATAGATAGCCCTTCAAATAAAGCCTTTCATTCGGTCTCAGCGGTACAGCTCCAGGTGGATGAAGCAGAGCCAATAGCTATCTTGAGGCTAATCTCAGACCCACAGTAAACACAAACTCTCACCACAAATCAGGGCTCATTAAACAGAATGGACTTGATTCCTGGAGGTTATCTGATTTCTGAGTAGCAGACAGAATTTGTGACCCACACCTTCAACACAGACTTGCTGAACTGTTTTTACGCACAAGGTACTTCGCCATCCAAATCCCTGCCCTTGAAGTCTCTTCAGTGCGAACTGGAACATGGTGAAGGGGGAAGGGATGGCAAGGGGCACATGATTATCTTTAATACTGCTGCAGCCCGCAGTACCTTGACCACTGACACGTAACAGGTACTCAGTGTCTACGGGATGAATCAGACACACAATTGTCGCACTGCATATGACAGCGCCAACAAGCTATGTGCTGAGTAAAGAAATTAATTCTGTCAGGGCAGATGAGGGAAGACTTCCTAGAAGCAGTGAGTACCATTCCCTGGAGGAACAGCTATTCAGAAGGCAGTGGCTGCAGGAAAGCCCTGAGGACAGGAGTATGCTGGAAGCATGGCTACAGCAGATGGCCTGAGATACTTTCCAACTCAAGTTCCCACCAACCGTTTTATTTCCTGGGGTTTTGTTGTGCTTCATCATCTCCTTCAAACCTTCAACTTTAATAAAGAGATACAAAGAGAGGGGCTGTTGTATTTCTCTACCAGAAAATTAGTTAAAACCAAACAGCAGGTAACAAAAATACTGTGCAATATTTTCTTATTTACCAGGCACTGAGCCTGTAAGACTCTTAGAACCTCCTGTGAGAAAAATAATCTGAGAACACCCTCCAAGTCCACCAGAAACAAGCCACTTTGAAAACAAATTGCTGCCCTCCGTTTTTCTTCTTTCGACGATAAACAGTTTTTAAATTGGTTTATGCAAAAACTACTTGGCTCCCAAGAGAAAAAGAACATCTAAACAGTTCACAGTCACAGTCTTACAGCAGGGAGAAACTCTGGCAACAATGAAGGCACATGAAAGAGAACAGAAACTAAAATCCAAAAAAACAAGTTAAGTTAAAATTTAAAAAAAAAAAAAAAGTGAGAATAAGGGAAAACAGCAACTGGAAAGTTTTCAAAACCTCTAAGAAAGTTCAGAAGTAAGCCACCTCCCATCACATTCTCTTTAAAAATGCGAAGGGCACTAATCCAGTCTGGAATGGAAAAGATGCACTCCTTCATACCAGAAGGAAACCAGTTCCAAAGGCAGGTATAGAGAAAGCTAAGAAATGGGCTCAAAGCCATTGCATCCTTCCCTCCCCTCACCTTGCCTCCGGCTCCCTACCACAGAGAAACCAGAGCCAATCACAAAACCCTCCGGCTGAGAGCCAGCCTTCACTCTCACACTGCTCTTCCCCCCAAAGTGCATTCCAAAACAAAAAGAATAAAATGCAGCTAAAGGTATTAAAATTAAAATAGACCCCATTGAGGTGAGAAAAAAAATTCAAGGTGCAACCTGGTAGAGAGAACTCTTCCTTCTGCCATTGGGGAGGGGAGGGAGAAGAGGCCGAGTCTTTCTGAGAATCAAAATAAAAGCTTGTTTTTGCAATAGCTTAAGGCATAATGAATAAAACTCTGCCTTTAGAGTTGTTTCTTAATTCCTAGCATTTATGCCGTTTTCCAGCACGGTCCTCCGCCCACCTCTTCAAACTAATCTGTGCTTCCGTAATGAAGATCTCCAGTTAGCCCACCGATGGGCAATACCCAGCCTGGACACCAATGAGGACAGCAGCGAAGGTAAAGCACCCCGTTCGCTGTAACAAGTTTTCATAAAGGAGTTGCTAATTATGAGCATATGCACCCGGAGAAGGGTTACGTACTAGCAGCGCCGGCAGCCACCTTGCGCCTTTTAATACCAATTCATCAGGAACTCGGGTGGACGTGCGGTGAAAGGACCGGGTGACGGGCCCAACTGAAAGACTTACGCGATCAGGTGGTCTACAGCCCCAAAACCACGACGCCAGCCAAGGGAGGCTTTCTCAAGAAGCCATTTCCAGGCAAGCCGGATTTAAAATGTCATTTATCAGATCGAGCCTCCTACTACGTAGTTTCCTAATGGCCAGGCCTCGGCCTGGGAAGGAGGGGGAGTTCGTGGGGAGAGTTTACCTTAGAAGGCGGCCGCGGACAGACAGGCCTTCCAAAGCCACCAGGGCTCTGCCAGGAGGCCCGGGGCGGCGAGGGGGGGTTGGGTGGGCAGGAATCGCGCGCGGCTGGGAGCCCCGCGGGCGCCACAGGTTCCCCAGCGCGAGGCGGGACCCGACTCCCACAGGTGGGTGGCGAGAGCGGGGGGGGGGGGGCAGTTCACCCCGGGTGCGGGGGAGGTGTGGGTACAGAGCGCTTTGCCTTAAAGAAGCAGGGCAAGAGGGAAGCTCTGGGTTTTCGGCTGTCTGGGGGGTTACCCTCAGGGGGATGGTTACCGGCTTTTCCCCAAGACAGGAGGAGCCCAGGCGGAGAGAGGAGCCCGGTGCACCGCCCACCCTCCTCCCAGCCGGCCTCGGCCACCTCCAGGGGCGCGGTTAAGCCGCACGGCCGCGGGCCACCGTTTGCATGCTCCCAGGCACGTAGGAGCCTGCACGACCGCACGCGGGCGGGGGAAGGGCGCCCAGGGACGGAGGAGACGGGACCCAACCCAATCCCGCTACGGCTCGCCCCCGCACCCCTCACCGGTGTTGGCTTTGATGTTCTCCCGCAAAAAGTGGCCGCTGGAGAGATGCTGGAGGCCAAAGCTCTGAGCGATCCTCTGGCACACGGTGCCCTTGCCCGAGCCGGGCGGCCCAAGGATGACCGCACGGAGGAGTTTGGAAGCCATTGCCTTCACCAGGCAGGGAGGGGGCGGCCAAACGGGCAACTGGGACAGCAGCCTCGGAGAAGCCCCGGGAACTTTGTTGCTGCTGCTTCTGCCTCTGACACTCTCCGCTCGCGCGGGGACTCGCCGGGCGCCCCTGCAGGGGGAAGGAGTGACTTTTGAAGACAACCCCTCCCTTCAGCCCCGCGCCGAGGCCGGCTCGAAGGCGGAGAAAGGCGCCACGCTACCCATCCCCGCCCTCCTCGCCCCCACGCCGCGATTCCGCAGGAGTCCCGAGTCCCCGCCCCTGGCGGGGTCGTCCTCGGGGGCTTGGAAGGCCGCCCGGCCAGGCCCACCTCGAGCCCTTCCTCTTTCGCTCCCACCGCAGCGTTCGAGGAAGGGGGCAGGCGGCCTGGCATCCCCGCGCCAGGCTCCACCCAGGGGGAAGCCAAGAGGGGCGGTGACTTCACGCGCGCCCCGTGGCCCCACGCACCGGGCGGCCTGGGGGCTGAGCCCCCGCCCCGGCCCTCGCACGTGGCCAGCGCTGAGTCTGCGCCGCGGCCCCTTCCCAGCGGCTGTCAGTCCCCCGGTGTCGCTGCCGCCGCCTGCGCGGACCGCTCTGCGCCCACCTCCGCCGAGAGTGGGCCGCCGCGCTCCCTGCCACGGGGAGCCCGAGTCCCGCCGCCTCTCTACCCGAAGCAGTCAAATAAACACGCACCTCGGCTGGGACTCGGCGCTCCGCGAGGCTTCCAGCCCGGATCCCGCTGGGCGGCGCTGCCTCCGCCCGCCCCCACTCCGAGCCCCAGCCGCCCGCGCGGGACTCGCGCCTTACGTAAGCCCGGGAGACCCGCTCCGCGCGAGTCGCCGGCCGCCGCCCCCTCCCCTTCCCGCCGCTGCGCTCCCACCCCGCCCTCCCGACTGATGTGCTCCCCACCACCCCGCGGGGGCGCGGGGACACAGACCCTTCACTTGCTGTAGCCTGCGGACCCCGTCTACTGTTGAGGAGAAGGAAAAATACAACTTGTTGATCGCCTACTGTGCGTGAAGTTCAGGGCTAGGCGATCTCCTTGTGCAACAACCTTTCCAGATAGAGTATTCACAGATGAGGAAAGGAGGCTTGGCGTGTAGCCATTCATTCAGCAAATGTTTATTGAGCTCCTACCATGTTCCAAACACTGTTTTAGGCGCTTGGCATATAGCTGTAAACCAAAGAGGTGGAGTCTTGCCCTTGTGGAACACAGTCCCGAGGGTGGTTTGAACCCTCACCTGCCGGACTCCAAACCCCGAGCTCCTCAAGAAAGAAGGAGGGAGGGGATGATCCCTCACCTGTGCTCAGGTTCTTGGAGCCAACTGATTTCAGGACTTAAGGGCCCAAGATGTTGACACTTAAGTTACAATTCACCAAGTCCAAGGGATGCTATCTCTTCCCTCCCTTCCCCTGCGTATCCCACTCCTTATTCTCTTAAATCTGTTCCTACCCACCCAGGCACTTCCCACAGCCTTCATTTCCCACTCGCGCTGTGTGATAACTGCCAGCTTCCGTCGGTCCATCCTCAGTGCAAATCAATTTCTGTTATTTCCCCACCTCCGATAAAAATCGTCCCTCCAGGATAAAAAATTCTTCAGCCTTCCATACACCTTTGAAACTCCCCGCCCACCTCCACCCCTTCACACACGCACAGGCTTCCTACCTTTGGGGAAATGCATTGCAGGATTTTGAGTGCAACTGCTTATGGGGAAGGACAGTCTGGAGAAAAGCCTCCTCTAGATTCCTGGGCGGGGGGGGGGGGGGGGGGGGGGGGGGGGGGGGGGGCTGACTAAGAGCCTGGCCGTAGCATTTCTTTCTCCCTGTCCCTGGCAGCCCCAGCCCCTCTCCTCCACTGACAGCCCACCAGGCAAGGCCTAGTCCCCATCTACCTGAGAGCACACCCAGGCCACCAGCCTCAGTCCAGCATTTGTTCAATAGGTTCATCCCCTTGTGGCAAATACCTCAAAGTTTGCTGTAGACGTCAGGAGGTTGTTGCCCTGAGCACCCTCAACCCTTCACCTGGGAACAAAGAGAGAGAAGAGCTTCTGGGGATGTGGGAGAGACTTAATCTCCCCTCCTTTTCCCTCCATATGCTGTATGATATATAGTAGATATTTTGCAGTCCTCCTCAGATCTGAGCATGCATCAGAATCACTCAGAGGGCTTGTTAAAACAGATTTGCTGAGCCTTTCCCCAACAGTTTCTGAATCTGTGGGTCTAAGGTGGGTATTTCTAACAAGTTCCCAGGTTAATGCTGAGGCTGCCAATCTGGAAATCAGCACTTGAAAAGTGTGGTTTCCATACTCTGAAAACCATTGCTCTACTGCACTGAGCACTAAGAAGTGGGAGCTGCGTGGCCTCCTGGTTCCTCTGCCTTCTGTGGGAACTTTGGCCCTGAACCTCTTCTTTTGCTAAAATGCAGACATTGGATTTAGTAGTCCCAAAGGTCCCTTTGTATCTATCAAGCATTGATTCTGTGAGTTCCCATGGGAAATAGTTTCTAGCCCTCACAAACTAGATGAACTGTAGCCCACCTTACTTATCACCTAGTTCTTTTGCCTACTTTTGAAATGCATTTGCCAATATCACCTTATAATTTCACGGAGCAGCATCAGCCATTCATGCTATCATAGGACTTAGTGCTTTAGGAGTGTAGGAGCTTATATTATGAAACAAAGGAGTTGTGACATACTAAACTCAATAAAGAAACTGAGCTGAGCCTGGAGGCTTGAGCCCTCTGTGAACCTTCCCCGTGCACGGCTGAATCAGGCTCCTCAGTCTAGTGGCTGATTGGAAGCAGTAGAACTGGAAGAAATGGGTTTTGGAGTCAAACACTACAGGGATTAAATTGCAGCAGCACCATTCACTAACTCTGCAAGTCTCTTGATCTCTGTGAGCCTTGATTTCCTAATCTGTAAAAGGAAGATAATACTTATTTCTTAGCCAAGTGGGGAGGCTTAAATGAGCTAAGGTACATTTAGGATTTAGCACAGTGCTGGGCATATAATAAGTACTCAGTGGTGAATATCATCACTATTATTAACCATGAGACAATTATTTAGCTTCTCTGATCTCAGTTCCCTAATTGTGAGGAATAAAAGAGCTACGTGACAAAGTATTTAGCTGGCCCTTGGAAGATAACCCCATAAATGGCACTTATCACACATACACTCATATAATCAACTTCTTCCTCTTTCATTTGCCTGAGGTCTTAAATATTTTTGTAATATTTATCACAGTGTACGAATGAATATACATCTCTGTTTTTGTCTTTCCTAGAAACGAACTCTAAACTCACTCTGAGAGGAGGGGCCCAATTTTATTCATCATTCTATCCTCAAGAACATACAGCACTTTTCCTGTAGTAAGTGCTCTGTTAATATTGGCAGACCTCCCTCCCCCACACTAGACATCAAGTCTTGGTGTCACTGTGCAGCTTCACTGGGCGGTAATGCAAAGTCCACATTCGATCTCACTTTACACATCCCTTCATCAGATTCTGTTATCTTCACTGCAGTGCCCCTGTTTAGTAAACTTTCGGCATTTCCATATTACTTTCACCATTTTGCTATAACCTTGTACCACCTTGGTTCTTATCCACTTATCATGTTTCTTTGAATATCGACTCAATTTGTTTAAATAATTTATTCAAAAAACTGAATGTAACTCACCATAAGTAAAAGGAGACACTGCAATAAATCTGAGGAAAATAAAATAAGGCTACCAAATTCTTGCTGGAAGCTACTAACTTTCTGCCTGTTGAGTTTCTGAACTTAATCTTTATTTAAAAAGGGGATAGGGGTGTTTACTAAGTCATAGAGAGGTATTTAAGACATACAGCAGCTAAATGGAATGTTCTGTTTATCTGTAATCACAAAGCTCAAAATAGAATTAGAAAGGAATACTTTGTTTTATTTTTAAGATTTTATTTATTTGACAGACACAGCGAGAGGAGGAACACAAGCGGAGTATGGGATCATGACCCAAGCCACAGGCAGACACCTTTTGATAAGGGCAGTACAATAGTCCTATGTCATAGGTAGCCTATTATTGTGTGTCCATTTCACAAACCTCAAAACTGAAGCAAGACATCTGGTAACTTGCCTGAGGTCTGATACCCATAAGTGGAAGATGAAGGACAGAAATCAAGCATCTGGACTTCAGAGCTGGTGCTCTTTAATCACTGTGCTATGCTAATTCAGAGACCTCCAGAGTAATATTCTTATCTTTTTTTAATAGATTGTATAAAGAAATTAAGACCCTATAAGGTTGGGTATTTTATCCCTCAGTGTCGTGAGCCAATAAGTGGCAGAGATAGGATTTGAACCTAGGTCTCCGAGTCAAACCACATAGCCTCAAACCCTACTCAGTCTCCCTAGTACTTGAGTGAAGAGGGTCCAAAGAGTGTCAGGAGGGTTCTGAACCAGATTACTGTTCTATAGAAAAATACTAACGAAGAGAAAGTCACTCGTGTACTCATTGGCTCCCTCAACAGCTAGATAGCTATGAAAGGCTCTTCTCACCAGGATTTCCCTCTCAGAAATCTCCACAGGTTTTAGCTTACAGCTTACCTTCCTGAACCTGCCAGTTCAAATGCCCGCCAATAGCCAAATCATTGCTGTATCCCAAGTTTTGGTCTTGCTGCCAGACCCATCTGAGCGGTTGCTTGGCTCACTGTTGATCTAGCTCTCGAATGGCATTCCCAGTCTGTTCTTCACCATGGCCATGGGCCAGCCTGCCAAGCCTAGGGTCAAGTGCCAAGTGTCCTCACCTGCCGCCACCACCACCTCTCTACCACAAACGCGGCTAGTCCCAAACTGCCAAGTCCCAAATATAGCTCCCAGATCCCCAACCCAGACCATAGACTCCACTTGCCTGAGAGGTCACTAGGGACAAGTCATTCTGAGAAACAAACCCAAAAGTTAGAAACAGAGTATCATTTAAAAGATGTGTCTTGTTGGAGAGCTGTACAAAAGACCTAAAGAAGAAACAAAGCTCAAAAACGCATGCACCGGTTGTAAGATAGACTGATTCAACAAGGGTTTCCAAGTGAATTCTATGCATGGAAAGGCAAGTTAGCATAAGTGTTAAGAGGATGAGCTCTAGAGACAGATCGACAAGTCTTCAGTCTTTATCTCAACGATTTACCAGATGTGTCTCTGTAGCAGTCCCTTAATCTGTGCTTCATTTTTTCCACCTGAAAAATGGGCATAGGAGCAGTTTCCATCTCATAGGGCTGTTGTGCCTACATGAGTTAATACATGCAAGACTTGGAATGACGCTTGGCATGTGGTATGCATTCTATAAGTCAGTTTCCTTATTATTGGTTCTTTAGCCCCCATGATTGCAATGTACTTCATGGCACTAGAGGCAGGTTCTTGGAAGAATGGCCAGAAGCCTGGCCAGACAAATTTATTCTACTACCAGGACCACCCTCATGTTGTTTGTGTGTGTAATTTGTTTTCACATAGACTTTAATATATTAAAAAACAACAGTCTTGGTGTGCCTGGGTGGCTCAGATGGTTACATGTCTGCCTTCGGCTCAGGTTGTGATCTCTGGGTCCTGGGATCCGGCCCCATGTTGGGGTTCCTGGCTCCACAGGGAGTCTTCTTCTCCCTCTGCCTATCCCCCCTGCTTGCACTCTCTTTCAAATGAATAAATAAAAATTTTAATAAATAAACAAACAGTTGTCCTATCTGAAGCTTACTCTTTGTTTTAAAGAATTACTTAGTTTATTTATTTAATCAATTTCTATACCCAACGTGGGACTTGAACTCATGATCCTGAGATCAAGAGCCACGTGCTCTACCAACTGAGCCATCCAGAAACCCCAAAGCTTCTCTTCTCTGTGCTAAATATTCTGAATTACTCGGTCATTCCTTAAGTAATGTGGTGTCCTGCTAGGAACTAAGAACTAGTACACCAGTGTGTCTTTTGCTGCTTAACTAAGAAATACCAGCCTCAAAAGATTTATAGATATGTAACATATGGAAAAAATTTTTCCTTCTTAATGGAATATAATAATAACAATAATAGCTACTGGGTATGGAATGTTACTATGCCATCTACTAGATCTCATTTTGCACTTTGCATATTTCTGGGAGTTCAGATGAGCCACAGAGGATCCACAAACATGATGACATGGGACTTTCCACATAGTAGATTATATTTCCGTCCATGAAATGTTCTGATTTGCCTTCATGAAACAGCACCCCCCTACACACCCCACCCCTTTGCAATCCTGTTATCTTAGGAGTGGCCACATGACCTACTTGGGCAAATGCATGCAGAAACTTTAAGAGCTGGGGTTCCCATGGTCCCCTTTTCTTTGCACAGTGGCCAGCAAATGGCTTAGGTCCCACAGGAAAGGTGACCTCACCTCCCTACAAAAGATTGAGCCATGATGGATGTGTAATTCAGGTAAATAAATATTCATTGTTGTAAGCCACCAAGATTTTTTTTTAAAGATTTTATTTATTTATTTGACAGAGAGAAACACAGCGAGAGAGGGAACACAAGCAGGGGGAACGAGAGAGGGAGAAGCAGGCTTCCCGCCGAGCAGGGAGCCTGATGCGGGGCTTGATCCTGGGTCTCCGGGATCATGACCTGAGCCGAAGGCAGTCGCCCAACCAACTGAGCCACCCAGGTGCCCCAGCCACCAAGATTTTTGAGGTCAGTTATTATCCCAGCATAAGTTAGCCTATCTTGACTCTTCCCTTCTCAGTCTTCAATGCTAAATGTTGTGCAGAAGTCTTATTGATTATATTCATATAATATGATTCAGGATCCCTTCACATACTGGGTATTCTTTGAATGAAGATGTGCTTCTAAGGTGACATACACAGCAACACATTAAGCATTCCAGATGTAGTCTGATAAGCACTCTCTTCTTCTGGACACTATTTCTTCTGTAACAAGATAGTATATTTTATTATTTTTCTTTTAGTTATATTGAGATAAAACAGACATATAGCACTTAACCAACTGAGCCACCCAGGAGCCCCAGCCACCAATGTAAATGTAAGGCATAGAGCATATTGACTTGACTTACATATATTGTAAAAGGATTACTATAATAAGCTTAGCTAACATCCATGATTTCATATAGGTACAAAAAAGTGTATTTTTCCTTGTGATGAGAACTTTTAGGATCTACTGCTTTGACAACTTTCAAATATACCACATGGCAGTGTTAGTTAATAGAGCAAGATAATAGTTTCCCATGTTTCTTTTTTTTAAAGATTTTATTTATTTATTTGACAGAGAGAAATACAGCCAGAGAGGGAACACAAGCAGGGGGAGTGAGAGAGGGAGAAGCAGGCTTCCCACCGAGCAGGGAGCTCGATGTGGGGCTCGATCCTGGGTCTCCGGGATCATGACCTGAGCCGAAGGCAGTCGCCCAACCAACTGAGCCACCCAGGGGCCACCTATTTTCCCATGTTTCAACTCATGATCCTTCTCCCTCTTCCTGTAATAGCTAAGGAATTTTATGCCCATCATCTTAGAAAGAAATAATTCAGCAGCAGAAGAGAGAAACCAAGTCTTTTATTGACTTTCAGTTTTGGGCTAAGCCCCCAGAAGTGGAAAACATGCTTATGCTTATATAATACAATTGATTTGGGAGTCTGCAAATGGTTGAAGGCTTCCTACTCTCCAGACCCTAGACTAGGAAAAATCTCCTAGGGGGCAGTGGGGTGGCTCAATTGGTTAAGCTGGCTCATTTCCAGCTCGGGTCATGATCTCAGAGTCATGGAATTGAGCCCCACGCGCTCAACACACGGAGGCTGCTTTGGATTCTTTCCCTCTTCCTCTCCCTCCCGCTCTTCCCCACCTCCCTAACCCACTCCTATGCTCTTGCTCTCTCTCTCTCTCATATAAACAAACAAACAAATAAATAAATAAAATCTTTAAAATGAAAAGAAAAATCTTCTGGGCTGGAGAGAGGGAAGAGTCAGAGGAGAATTTTTTATTTTATTTTATTTATTTTATATTTTATTTTATTTTATTTTATTTTATTTATTTTATTTTATTTTATTTTATTTTATTTTATTTTATTTTACTTTTTGAAGATTTTATTTATTTGACAGAGAGAGACAGCCACAGAGGGAACACAAGAAGGGGGAGTGAGAAAGGGAGAAGCAGGCTTCCTGCTGAGCAGGGAGCCCAATGCAGGGCTCAATCAGGATCCTGGGATCATGACCTGAGCCGAAGGCAGACACTTCACGACTCAGCCACCCAGGTACCCCTCTTTCTTATTTTTTAAAGACTTATTTATTTATTTGTCAGAGAGAGCACAAGTGGGGGAGCAGCAGGCAGAGGGAGAAGGAGGTTCCCCACTCAGCAAGGAGCTCAATGCAGGACTCAATCTGAGAACCCTGGGATCATGACCTGAGGTGAAGGCAGATGCTTAACTGACTAAGCCACCCAGGTGCCTTCAGAGGAGAATTTAAGTGGAAATGACTCCTTGGGAAAAAAAGAACATGCACACCTGTTTACTTCCCAGGACTGAGCCCCAGCATGGAGAACGAAAGCAGATAGGCTGGAAAGATCCAAGTCCAGGAAAGATTTGTATCCCCTTTCCCAAGCAGGACCTTGAGAAGGGACAAGACTCCAGACTGAAGTGTATCAAGGACTGAATCTAGTCTACAAGCAGGTCTTGTTAGGCAAGCACAGAATTTTTAAACAATGTGATTTTGTGGGGCGCCTGGGTGGCTCAGTTGGTTAAGCGATTACCTTTGGATCAGGTCATGATCCTGGAGACCCGGGATCGAGCCCCACATTGGGCTCCCTGCTTGGCGGGAAGCCTGCTTCTCCCTCTCTCACTCTCCCTGCTTGTGTTCCCTCTCTGGCTGTGTTTCTCTCTGTCAAATAAATAAAAAAACCTTTTAAAAAAATGTGATTTTGAGTAACTTTGAGTGCAACATGCCCTCTCAAAGTTCTTCCATCCTTACTCCCTATTATCTTACACCTGGTCTACTATACCTACTTGCCTCTAAAGGCATTTGAGTTCAAAAGCCCTGACTTGCCTGTAAAGGCATTTGAGTTTAAACTCCCAGAGGGACACACAAAAAATCTCACATGATTCCCTGTGTGCCTCAGCAGGGTAATTCCATTTACTCAAGAGAGTGGCAGGAGGAGGAGAGAAAGAGGGACAGATATCCTGTGACTGAAAACCAGATGTAAACAATGGTGTCTCAGAGAATGCTGATGTGGGTGGGTGCCAGCCAGACCAGGACGATTCCTCAAAGTTATGGCTTTCCAAAAATCCCTCTCCACCATAACTGTGCAAAGCATAGAGACCCTGACTTGACTGAAATGAAGTTTTTACCACCTACCAAAAACTTTGAGTTCAACATTGTGGTCAGCCCTCAGCATGGATTCCTCTTCTCTCACTGAGTACCAGCAATGAAGTTTAAGGAGCTTGACTCCAGCGATGTATCTGATCAGTCCAGGAGAATTTCAATTACCCTTTGCTATTAATTATAATTCAGGAATGGATAAGTGACCCAAATCTAAGCAATTCTGAGGAAGCAATTGTGTGGAAGCTTCTGGAAAGGTTCACAGTAATCAATGGGAATCAATCATTCATTCTTTCAAATAAGATGTCTTTGTAACCCAATTGTTTTTGACAACCACCCTACAGTCATGAGGGGGACTAGTTAGTATTAGTTTGAGGCCAACAGTGTGGATGATAGAAAAGAAAGGTGAAAAGAACTTGGTCCTTGATGACATAATTTAGCCTCTATACTAATCCTGAATTCTTCCCTACTTTGGGACTTCCTCTTAATCTTAGCAAATAAATTCTTTATTATTTAAGCCAGAGTGAGTGAGTTGGATTTTCTATTGCCTGCAGTTAAGGCATCCTGACATGGGCTCATAATAAAAATCAATTTTAGTCATAGAAAAATTTTAAGACCAGTCTTCTTTTTAAAAAAAAAATATATATATATAATTATTTATTTATTTGAGAGAAAAAGAGAAAGTGAGCACACATACATATGCATGGGGGGATGCAGAGGGAAAGAATCTCAAGCAGACCCCTCACTGAGTCTGGAGCCCACTATGGGGCTCCATCTGACAGCCCTGAAATCACAACCTGAGCTGAAATCAAGAGTCAGAAACTTAACAGACAGAGCCACCCAAGCAGCCCAGTCATAGAAAATTTTTAAGGATACAATTTTTCACAAGAAAGACCACGATTCTTTTTGCTAAAATCTCATATAATCTAAAAATGAAATCATTGCTTTTTTTGGCAAACCCAGTATTATTTCATACTGAGATAAAACTCTGAAGATATTTTTTATAAAATTGTTTATGGATAATCACAGGAAACTAGACAGTCCCTACTCTCTAATTCTACCTTATTAATTCAGGTAACAGTATTTATTGAGCACCTACTGCATGCCAGGCACTGAATCAGCTCTGATAACACAATGGTGCTTAAAATAATCCATCTTCATTGACTTAAAGAGTTTCTGATACGGGCGCCTGGGTGGCTCAGTGGGTTAAAGCCTCTGCCTTTGGCTCAGGTCATGATCTCAGGTCCTGGGATCGAGGCCCACATTGGGCTTTCTGCTCAGCAGGGAGCCTGCTTCCTCCTCTCTCTCTGCCTGCCTCTCTGCCTACTTATGATCTCTCTCTGTGTCTAATAAGTAAATAAAAAATCTTAAAAAAAAAAAAAGAGTATCAGATACAAGGAATTCAGGTTCAGAAGGTTTAAATGTGCCTGTTAGGAATCTTTTTTTTTTTTTAAGATTTTATTTATTTGACAGAGAGCAAGCACAAGTGAGGGGAGCAGCAGGCAGAGGGAAAGGGAGAAGCAGACTCCCTGCTGAGTAGGGAGCCCAATGTAGGGCTTAATCCCAGGCCCCTGAGATTAAGACCTGAGCCAAAGGCAGACACTTAACGACTGAGCCACCCAGGTGCCCTGTCAGGAACCATTTAAATGAAAGAAAGAGATGGGGTACGTTCTCAGATGAAGGAGAATTTTGAGAAAAGGAATTGACTGCAAGTAATTTCTTTGAGGGGTGATCCTCAAAAGCATGGTGAGGGAGAGGAAAAGTGAGAAAGAAAGGATAGAAAGCCAACAGAGTAATATGGATGAGTGGGTCACCTCTGTGGGCAAATGGAGCTCATTCTGAATGACTACATGGAACACGCCTCGGAACTGTCCTGTAACATTAGTTCACCTACTTTTTTTCATTGGTAGAAGGTTGCTCTGGAGGCAGAAAGACTCAGGAAGCCATCTGCACAGAGGAATTGTCTGCAGGTGATCTCACAGAAGAGTTAGGGGTTCTGGGTGAGCTACAACAGCTCTGTTACACTAGCCGGGCATGTGGTAAACACTGGATAAATACATAAAAGAAAAGAAAAGGGGAAATCATTAAGTCCATCTAAGAGAGACAAGGGAACCTATCAGACAGACTAATAATTCCTTTTTTAAGTAAAGATTTTTATTTACTTATTTGAGAGAGAGAGAGAGAGCACAAGTGAGGTGGGGAGGAGGGACAAGCAGACTCCCCACTGGGTGTGGAGCCTGAGGCGGGGCTCGACCCCAGGACCCTGAGATCATGAGGGAGCTCAAGTCAGATGCTTAGCCAACTGAGCCACCCAGGTGCACTGAGACTAATAATTCTTGAGTTTACGTTTGGAGGATGCATCAGCTAAGAGAACAAAAGCACAAAAGTATCCCAGGCAAAAGGAATGGTATCAGAGATATGAGATATAGAGGGAGAAGGAGACCCAGAATTACTAGAGGTTAGGAAATGAAGGGGTAAGAATAGAAAAGGCAAGAGAGACGGCAGGAGTCAGATTACAGAAGATTTCTATACAGTCCTAAGGACTTTTTTTTAAGGGAATGGAAAACCACTGAGTTATACAAGAGTGACATAACTGATTTTAAATTTTAGCAGGATGAATTTGTCCTGCTTGCAGACATCCTGGTCGAATGGATTGAGTCTAATGTCAGGCATAATTAAGGAGATGTTAACAATATTCTAGGAGAGATGGTGGCAGGGGAGATCGAAGAGATGAGTCTGAGAATCATCTAAGAAATAGCATAAATTATTCAGATGTAGCAGAAGAGAGAAAAGTAAGGATGCTGTTCAGATTTCTGGCTTTTATTAGGCCAAGAAATATAGGAGGAGAAGGAACAGGTGAGGGTTGAGGGATTTTTTTCACATATATCATATCAAGGGCCTTTGAACCTTTGTGGCCCAGTATCTCCTAAAATAAATTTGAAACATGTAATCCTAACATGTTTTGACATTGATTATTAAAATTGTACATAATAAATGCAAAAGTGGGTAAGGGATGTAATTTCCAGCCATATTATAAGACTGAAATTTAAAAATAAAGCTTATATCACTCTTTTAAATGTATTAGAATTTAAATACCATAGCAAATCAAAAACCACCATCATCCTCTTGAAAGTTACATGAACAAGCTCTTCTACTCAGTTGAATTTTTACATCAATTCTTCTGCACCTCGAACCAATATGCTCATCCCGTTTTCCCTCCATTTTATTGCAAGGTAATATATTTTCATTTTTGGAAGTCTTTTCTTAATCACCCTAATATATTTGGCAACAAAAATATATAGATGGAAATTAATTTTGATAATTTCCTGTGATTTTTAAACTCTTTTCTAAAGAACTCAATTATAGGAATTAAGTTATCATTATAATTATTAGTCATATACCACTAATCAAAATGACCAATGCATTACTAATTTTGATCAAAATTATGAAACAAAAATATATTATTATAAATGTCTCTTTTACTAAGATGAATTATAATTTTAAAAACTAGTTCATATAAATATTATTGCTAGACTGAAACAGTATTTAGCATTAATTTCACTCTGTTTTCCATTTTTTATAGATGTTAAGTGTTGAGAAAACTTGTTCACAAAAATCAGAGGATGAGAATTGAAAGTTTTGTTGCAGCTACACCATTCATTTATTTGAACTCCTTCCAAGCTATATTCCCAAAACCATAGAGTGCTCTGTCATTAAATGCATTTTTTTAGGGGCGCCTGGATGGTTCAGTGGTTAAGCCTACCTTCAGCTCAGGTCATGATCCCGGAGATTGAACCCCACATCAGGCTCCCTGCTCCATGGGAAGCCTGCTTCTCCCTCTCTCACTCCCCCTGCTTGTGTTCCCTCTCTGGCTGTGTTTCTCTCTGTCAAATAAATTAATTAATATCTTTTTTTTTAAAGGCTTTCTCAAGAATTATCAAATGGTTATTAAAATCATACCTGTTACTTTTCCGTCTAGAGGCATTTTAATTAACCTGACATGTACAGAAAGGGTTAGAAGATGAAGGTACTATTAATTTTAAAATACCTTGAGTAATAAAAATTTTGACAAGGAATTTTTCTCTCTTAAATCATGTGATTTAAATGTATTTTATTCAAAAACCTTCGTGCAGTATTTTTAGCTCATTCGATTTTTGGAAAATACCCATCTACCACCTAACTAGCAAAGTCGCCCTTCACTGTCAGATCAAGTGGGCCACATCAGACTATTTTCTCTGTCACAAGAGATCTGACTACAGGTTTTCTATTCAAATAGACATGTTAAGACACATCCCCATGACAACCAGCGCACTTCTGAATTCAGAGAGTGAGCAAGAACCTTACTGAGAAAGTGCCATTCTGTTTGATTTTTTTTTTATCAACATGCCCCCATCTTTTGTTTGTTTGCTGTCACAAGACTCTCAGTCAGAATTGTAGATTCCTTGACAGTAGTCAGAGGATGGAAAGGCTAAGGTTGTTAAGCGAAAATTGTCATCGTGCCCTATGGCACCTTGTGCTTATTCCGCAGTGGAACTAGATTCAAAACATCCCAGAGGGGACCCGGAAGAGCCCACTCCAGATGCCACCTTCCGTTTTCACAGGA
>PITA01024549.1:0-26082 GCA_004023965.1 Spilogale gracilis | reverse complement strand
GAAGGCAGAGGCTTTAAACCGCTGAGCCACCCAGGCGCCCTAGTTATCATGTCTCCTTAGTCATTGGTCTAGGACATTTTCTAAGTCTTTTCCTGTTTTGTTTCTCTGCTTTTTTTTTTTTTTTTTTTTTTTTAAACCGTGATCATCTGGAGGAGTGTTGGTCACTTTAACCTATAGAATATCCCTCAGTCTTGGCTTGAAGTTTCTCTCATGTTTGGACTGGGGTTGTAGGTTTTGAGGAAGAAAAACACAAAGGTGAATTGCTCTTCTCATCACATTCTATCAAGGGGCACATGGCATCATTAGTGGTGCTAATTAACCTTAA
This sequence comes from Spilogale gracilis, assembly GCA_004023965.1. Classification (NCBI taxonomy): domain Eukaryota; kingdom Metazoa; phylum Chordata; class Mammalia; order Carnivora; family Mephitidae; genus Spilogale; species Spilogale gracilis. Next base: position 25,757 of record PITA01024549.1, on the reverse strand, counting down.
TCATTTCGTTAAAGTACAATACTTTTTGAAGAATACACTATGTATAAAACTTCTTTCCACATTTTCACTTCTTAAAACAAGCTTCATGGAAACTCTTTAATTAAAGATATCATGTATGGGGCGCCTCAGGTGGTTAAGCATCCAACTCCTGATTTCAGCTCATGTCATGATCTCAGGATTGTGAGATCCAGCCCTGTATCAGATTCCAAACTCGGTGGGACATCTGCTTGAGGATTCTCTCTTTCTCTCCCCACAGTGCCCCTCCCATGGTTCTCCCGCTTAAAAAAAAAAAAAAAAAAAGGACATCATGTGGTTTTGCCCCTTATTAGATGCTACTTCCCTTCACCTGTAACAACAAGGAGAGCAAGCAACATAAAATGATACCATTTAGCGAAATCTGTCATGGAAAACAAGATATGCAGAGAATAATACAAAACAGTAAATTCTTAAAATCTTATGGTAGACCAATTATGCATCATAGAATTTAATGGCCTGCCTGTTTTTATTAGAAGATTAATAGTTTGGCAAATTTTAGCTATCTGGATTTAGAATGATGCCTGAGGTGTCTGGTGGTAGTGGGGAGAGAAGAAACCAAAAGAAAAACGTGTGCATGTGAACGCTAACTCTTTAAATGTAAAACAAACACTGGACTTGTGCATGCAGCTGTTCAAAAGCACAAGTGTGAATTTTGACATGCTTACCCTGACCTGAGACGGGCTAATTTAGCATGTTCAGGATAACAGTGCAAAGATTCTCTATTTATATATTCTCTAACCCTATCCCAGTCAAGGGATGCGTCTTAGGAAACTAAATTTCACTTCCTGAGTCATAAATTTGCTTCTGATGGTCACATCTCTATGCCAAATCAGAAGCTGATGTTCAGTTCAAGCCCCCATTATTCCATCACATTAACTTGATGTCTATAATTAAAAACTGTTTCTTTAGAAAATTTGGGAGTGTAGGGGTGTCTGGGTGGCTCAGTTGGTTAAATGTCTGACTCTTGATTTTGGCCCATATCATGATCTCAGAGTCATGGGATGGAGCCCCACATGGGGGGAGGGGTCCATGCTCACAGGGAGTCTGCTTGAGAGTCTCTTTCTCCCTCTCCTTCTGCTCCTCCCTACTCTTGCTTTCTCTTTTAAATATGTAAATAAATAAATAAATACATTAATAAAAAAGTCAAAAAATTTGGGAGTATAGAACAGTTATTCAAACTTAATTGGACTATTTTATAACATTTTTTAAAAGTAAAAGTCTATTTCAGTGGGTTGAAAAGACCAATTCAAAAGTTCACTATGTTCAGTATGTGAACATGGGGGAAAGGGAGGCTGGAAGAGTGGCGGTCCCAGAGCTCTGACCACCTCATACCTCTTCCACAGGCCCTAGGTGCTTCAGTAGAGCCCCTTTAATAATTACTGGCCAAACCAAGATAAACGACTCCAAGGTTCTCAGTATTTACCATTACTCTCTGCATACTTTAATAAGAAGTTCTTGGGGAGAAACAAGACCTACAAGTGTCTTTATTAGGGTATGTCAACAGATGAGCTACTGACTTCAGAATAATTCCATCACAATAAAATATTTTCTTTTGAAAAATCAGAACCAAATTTTATTAACTTTTTCCTTTCCATCCTAGAAATGACCTAGTTGACTGTATTTAATGTGTCAATACAGGAACAGCTATGGTTCTTACCTGAAAGTGGCCACAAAGTTCACCGTGGGCCAGCCCAAGACAAAGGATTTTGTGACATTGGTGTTGCCTTCTCCCACTTCATCCACACAACTTGCTGTCCACATGTCACTTAATTTTATTTTATTTTTTATCTTAAAGTTGTTGTTATATCTAAAAAGATAAAAACCAGACAGGACTTCTTGTCATTTTGCTTCTTAAATTTTATGAGAGCTTCTATATTTGTGATAAGAGGACAGTTTCCACTTATCATGGGCAAAGAATGTATTATTCATTGTTTGTAACTTCAGTGCTTACTATAAGAAACTATAAGCTGGTTGGTTACCTCTGACCCGATAAGGTCTTTCAAACATTTGGTGTATTAGTCCTCATGCTTGTGTTTATGGGCAGCAAATGGCCTACTTTATTCTTCTATGTTGAGCATTGCATTTGGATCAAAAACCCAATTTTAAATTTACTGCTGTTCTAAAATTTTCATTTATTATTTATAACTTGCCTACTCCAAAAAAATTGGAGTGGCTGAACAAAAGATTAAAGTACACATTACTTATGAGCATATTTATAAAATTTCACCTTAGAAGAGGTGGATGCACTTAAAAAAAACTATCTGGAATGAATTAGAGGAATTTTCAATGTATTTCCCACTGAATGGGTACAGTGTTTTCTAATCTTTACGAGCAACGTTTAGTTTAAATTTCCTCTCTTAAGACTTTGTTTATATCATTTTCTCTTATATTCTGACTAAAATTAAACTATAGCCTATAAACAGACCCTAACCTAAACTGGGGGCGGGGGGAGGAGAAGCAGGAAGTACTATACTTAAGTGGAGTTGACACACTTAATATTTATCTTCAAGGACCCTGAGGTCATCTACTTTAAGTTGGCAATGAAACCAGTTTTTGACAATTTCTCCCCTAGAACATGATAATGAAACTACCATTATCTCTTGACCTAAATTCACAGATTTAATGCTCATAATGGACCCAAGAGTGAGTGAGTTAGAAGGCACCGGGAAAGATAAAGAGAATGCTCAAGGAAACTTGCACACTTCCTACCATTTACAGTCATTTGTGGGAACAGAAAAAGCTAACATGAAATGAAAAATACTTCATATGGCAGTATTCCTGAAACTCCTTCATGGAATGTTTAAAGCCGGAACTCTTTAGTAGGATTTATAAAATGAAAAAGGGATTGTGCAGAAACTACACATGAAGAACAGTTTAGATTCAAAGCTTCATTTATACTTCCTGTAGGGCACACTTAATGTAAGTGTAATGGGAAAGAGTCTTGTGGTGCTAATGATGGCTTTTTATGTTTCATTTCAATATTTTTCATCCTGTTTCCATGAATCTTTAGATTTTTTTTCAGCGTTCCAAGATTCATTGCCCATTCCCCACACCCAGTGCTCCTTGCAATATGTGCCCTCAGTACCCACCACCAGGCTCTCCTATCCCCCCACCCCTCCCTCCAAGTCCCTCAGTTTGTTTCTGTGTCCAAAGTCTCTCTTGTTTTGTTTCTCTCCCTGAATTACCCTACTTCCCATTTACTTTCCTTCTCCTACTGTCTTCTATATTACCCCTTACGTACCACAAGTAAGTGAAACCATGTGATTTTTTAAAAAATGAAACAGACTCAAATGAAGATAAAATCTTATTTCTTTGTATTTTCTTGTTAAAAATCTTATTTTTGATAGGGACTATTTAGATATTAAAGAAAATGAAACTACAAATCTTTTGGACAGAAAGGTATGTTCCCATTTCTCTTTTTACACAGTTTGTGTTTCCTAATGTGGGTCCCTCTATGTATAAGATACTTCAGATACCAGGTGGGAACTTTTCACATTTACTGCCCTGGAAAGAAGTCATTGCAATGATTCTTTCCCTAGATCAATAAAGTGTCAAGATTATCCACTTCCTGATACAAGAAGTTAATCTAAAAGTGTACTTCCCATCTACTGGCTAATATTTGCTGAGAACTTCCCATGTGCCAGTCAGTCATTGTGGTAAACACTTCACACACATTATTTAGTTTAATCTTCACTTTATAGATAAAGAAATGGAATCATGGAGAGATTTAGTTAAGTAACTTGCCAAGAGTCAAACAGCTTAACTAGCACAGCTAGAATCTCACTAGAAAAGTGTTGAATTCTGAACTTATTCAATGCTCTTAACTACTAGGTATCTATAAAAAGCCCTGGATATTGTTGGTCTTTAAAGCATATGGATGGAAGTATCTTACCATGAAGTTTTTGTTTAGTTTTTCTATTTTCAGCCTTTCAGCCTTATTTTTTTTTAAAAAGCTTTATTTAATTGAGTAATCTCCACCCAATGTGGGGTTCAAACTCCTAAACTTGGAGATCAAGAGTTGGATGCTCTTCTGACTGAGCAGGACAGGTGCCCCCAGGCTTACTTTTTTCTCTCTCTGTACCTACAAGGCTTTCTGATGAGACTGTTTACTGTGCAGCTGGAGAGGAATCTCATAAACACTTATGTCCACAAATATAAATGGAGTAGCTTCCCAAATCCTTAAAACCAGTATTAAATAAAATTTTACATTTAGTCCTGGTGTCATAGTGTGCTTCTTCATATTTTTCACACTCAATTTCCAATAGTATTAGACTATTCTAATAGAAATTTAAAAGTATAAATCTAATGTGAACTGGCTGAAAAAAGCAAAATAACACAAAAATCAATTCTTTATTTCCACAATGTAGTCCTTTACTACAAATTTGTTAAGATGAGGACCTATTTCCTTATTTTCCTATGTTCCAATCTTTATACTTGAAGGAACCCCAGTGAACTGTTGAAATATACAGGATTCTAGGAAGATTTCCCTACATTTGGAGTAGAAGACACATGGTATATTCCACAAAATGTCTGATGGTAATTCTACTGATTGTAAATAGTCACTTCCTTTCAGTAAATTACAAATGGCTACTCTATAATTATTGACAGGATATTAACTTCTTTCTAAATATTTTAAGGTTTTCAAATGTTATCTTAAAAGATGAAAAGCCTTAATTCTATTAAAAATAGCTTTTTAGGGGCGCCTGGGTGGCTCAGTTGGTTAAGCGACTGCCTTCGGCTCAGGTCATGATCCCGGAGACCCGGGATCGAGTCCCACATCGGGCTCCCTGCTCGGCAGGAAGCCTGCTTCTCCCTCTCTCACTCCCCCTGCTTGTGTTCCCTCTCTGGCTGTATTTCTCTCTGTTAAATAAATAAAATCTTTAAAAAAATAGCTTTTTATTTAGCTTTCTAATGAATATCAAAAGTGGCCACAAAGGCCCCATTCAGTTTTAATACTTATTCTAATGAAGTATGGAAAAGGACAATAAACTCAACAGAATTTTAGGTAAACACTGTCAACATTCAGCACAAAGTAAATAAGATGCCTTAGCCAATAAAAGCAAAAAATTAAAGGCCTTTGTACTAGTTCACTCACTAAAATCCACTTAGTTTCACTAAATAAATATGGGACAGCTGGTAATTAGTTATCCCACTTTAATTTATTTCTATACCATCAACCCACAGTTTCTAAATAGAGCCTGAAGGTGAGCCAAAGTAATATTGAACTTAGCGTAGTGAATTTGTTCACCAAGTACATGATTAAGTTCTCATATCATTTCAACAAATTAATGATCAAGGGTACAGTCAAACCACCATCAAAGGGTGAGAAGTAAGAGGGAAGACATAGGTTTAGTATTACAGGGGACTAGTTCTTGGTTGCTGTTTATTTCAGGAAAAAAAACACGATGTTCTTATTAAGAAGGATCTGTGAATGTATCAAATGTTATCTATCAGAATGACCATAGGATGATAAATTCTCAGCAACATTTTTGCAAGGTGGCTGTATTCAATAATAATGATTACCTTCTCAAATCTATATGTCCTCTTTGTCTCAAGAGTCTTGGGCTTATGCCCGCCTACTCCCCAAATTAACTTAGATCACTCACACTCTTTAATATCCCCAATAAATGTAGAAAGTACTTACAAATAATATTTCATGAATTGACTATCTTAAAAACAGAATTAAATCAACTGTTAATAGATTCTGTCATTCATAAAAACATTTAAGGAGACACAGAGTTCTTTCAAAAGCAGTATGTGAAAAAATGAGGTATGTCTTATGTGAGAAAGGGACAGTCAAAATAAAGTCAGCTCTACAAGTAAATGATGGGCACAGACTTGGCAAATATTTAAAACAGCAATTTTCTAGTGGTAAAGAAATGATCTTTATAAAAAGGTTCTTCAGCAAAACACTATATGTGTTACATAAAACCACTTAGACACTAGCAAAAACCAGAACAATAAATGACAGGTAAGAAAACAAAAGTCTTCCACTCTAAATACTATCATAATTGTTGAGGAAAAAACATCTAAAAAGGGTGACGGAAAATACTTTCTTACATAAGAACTGAATGCATGTTACAAGTAAATAGTCTCTAAGGTCCTGAAGTCCAGGAAATGGTTTATTAAAATAAGTTTTTGTTATTTGCTAATCTACCTGCGGGTGGAACACAAAACTAGGTACATAATGGGTACAGTGGGGGAACAATACAAAGGTCCAGCCACTGAAAATAAGGCCTAGATTAAAACCCTAGCTCAGCCATTTTCTATTATATGACTCTGGAAAACCCACCCTGAGTCTCAGTATTCATTATCTAAAATGACTCTTGTCTTGGAGGACTGTTAGGAAAATATAATAAGATCTTTGTGATTCTCTTATCATAATACCTAACAGAGAGAACCATCCAGGACATTTCAAGTAAAGGAATGGCAACTAATCTACATTAAAAATGATCTGTTCCTCTATCAATAGCATATAGCTTCAAATGGACTTAGTACAAAGGCTTGGAGGAAAAGAAATTTCTTTCTCTATGTTCCTTATAACCTCAAATCCACTTCCCAAACTACATTGTATGTATTATTTATATTCAAAACATGTTTAAAGGTTTGCCTGATTTTGAGTTTCATTCCACTGTGGCTGGAAAAGACACATGGTAGGATTTCAATCTTACTGATTTTGTTAAAACTTAAGATATCACCTCACACTGTCAGAATGGCTGTTATTAAAAAAACAAAAAAACAAAAAAACAAAAACCCAAAACAAAGCAAACAAACAAAAAAGCCAAAAAGACAACAAATACTGGTAAGGACTATGGAGAAATCGGAACGCTTATACACTGTTGGTAGGAATGTAAAATGGGGCAGCTATATGGACAACAATATGGAGGTTTCTCAAAAAATTAAACAGAAATATTATATGATCCAGAAATCCCACTTCTGGGTTATTTATCAAAGAACTGAAATCAGAATCTTAAAGAGATACTAACACTCATGTTCAGTGCAGCTCTATTTATAAGCGCAAAGGTGTGGAAACAACTTAATATCCACTTATGAATGAATGGATAAAGACTATGTGATCTATACATACAATGGAATATTATTCAGGCTTAAAAAAGATGGGAATCCGTCAATATGCAAGAACCTGAAGTAACCTGGAGGACACTATGCCAATGAAATACACCAGTCACTTAAGGACAAACACTGCATGATTTCACTTATATGAGGTATCTAAAATAGTCAAACTTATAGAATCAGAGTGGAATGTTGGTTGCCAAGGGTTAGGGGAGGAGAAAATAAGGAATTGCTAATTAATCAGCATAAAGTTTCAGTTATGCCAGATGAATACATTCTAGAGATGCACCACACAACACTGTGCCTATTATTAAAACTACTGGATTGTACACTTAAAGATTTGTTAAGAGGGTAAATCTCATGTTGAATGTTCTTACCATAATGAAAAAAAGACAATTTTTTTCCTAAGGAAAAAAACCCAACAAATTTGAAACCATTTTCTTATTTTTATCTTTGCCTCTAACTTTCAAAAAAAATGTATTAATGGTTCACTAAGCATTCTATACTGTTTCTTATTAGTTAAGTATTTATTTATTTTTACTAGTCAAGTATTTAGTTAGATACTTTTACTCATTGCATAAAAAAGACTATACTGTTATAAAAGAAAACAACAATTTTCTATGGAGGAATTCTCTATGAAATCCGTAAGAAAAGGGGTAATAAAGACAGCAGATTCTGAAGTAAGATGGGCCTATGTTCAAATGTGGGTTCAACTAATGACCACCTTTGGGATCTTGGTGAAGTAATTTAACTTCTCTGAGTATCAATTTCTTCTGTAAAAAGAGAAAAATAATTATCTGTCTGATAGAACAGTTATGCAGGTTAGTCTCTAGAAAAATACCTAACATACAATAAGATCCAAATAAATGTGAGGTTTTTACTGTTATTAACTCCACTCATAGTAAATATACTGCTTTGTGAAATTAGAATTTAGCTGTGCCCATGTCTTATTTATGACATGGTATAACTTAGGTGTGAGAGTGAGGATAGCAGAAAAAAGCATTCACTATTCTCTGGGGACTAAAAATCTCTCTAATGGTACTGGATTTATTAAAATACTCTTCCACTAGGCTTGATAAACAATGAGAGTGGGGGATGGAGCAAGTAGCAACCACTCAGCAGAGTGTTAAATGAACAGGCATTTAGCATTGAGTGGAAAGTAAGTTCTTCTGGTTACCTCTCACATGTATTCCAAATATGTGTGTCTCTTTCACTGAACTGCCACTTTCCCAGATAAAGCCCTCATTGTCTTTCATCAGGACTACTAAACCTTCCTGTCCAGTCTCCTTGCTTCTCTACTCTTGCCTACCCTCTAATACATTTCCTATCAGATCCAAAAGAAGATCTTAAAAATAGAACTGCATTATAGTACTCCTATTATTAAAATCCCTTTGAATAAAATCCCAACTCCTTATCATAGCTTTTGTTGCACTTGGCCTCCAAGATGGCTCCCAACGATCCTTGCTTCCTGATATTCACACCCTTGCATAGTTGTCTTCCCTGCTGCACTAAGGCTGGTCTATGTGGCCAATAGTGTATGTCAGAAATGACAGTATGCCACCTCCAAAATTAGGGTATAAGGGGCTGTGGCTTCTATCTGGGGTGTTCTCTTGCCTGCCTACACTTTATCTCATACTCTTGGATCTTCCACTTCAGAGGAAGCAATCCCATGTTATGAGCAGCCCTCTCCATGTGGAGACACCCAAATGGAGAGGAGACCACAGGGTTTGGCCAACAGCCAGGGAGGAACTGAGACCTGCCAGGGTCCACACGAGTGAGCGGGAAGGTGAGTTCACCAGCTTCAGTCAAGCTGTAAGGTGATTATAACCCAGTCAACAACTTGATTGCAACCTCATGAGGACGTGTGAGAACCACCAGCAAAGCCACTCCTCAGTATGAGATTCCAGTTCGAGATGAGTGTTCCTGTGTATGGGATGTTTGTAGTTATAAACTGTAGTTTTTGGGTAATTTGTTACATGGGAATAGATAATACAGCTGACAAGGTCCTGATAAGCTGATCCTTGTCTACTTCTCCAGCCTCAATTCATATTCTCCTCCTGCTCATTATGCTCTAGTTACAGAGGCTTTCCTTTAGCTCCTTCAAAGGGCCAAACTTTCCCAACACCTTTGGGTCTGCTCTTCCCTCCGCCAAGAATGCTCATCCTCCTAATATCTGAATGGCTGGTTGCTTTTCAGTCTTCAGTGATTCCCCCGCCGCCACGCTTTTGGGATCATACCCATCACATTCTGTACTATATCCCCTATATGTATTCAGAACATGGCATGGAGTGAGACATAAATGAACACTTATTGAATGAATAAACAACTGAAACTTTTTTTTTGCAAAAATAAAACAAAACCATAAAACTACATCACTTCAGATAGTAGTTATGGTAACAGAGACCAAACATTCTTTACAGTAAGCACTGAATAGAAAGGTTAACTTTGTTAGTGGGAATGCAACTTTATAAACTGGGAGAGGGTTTGCAGTAAGTATACTTACTTGATTTTGGCCACAACAAACAGATCATTGAACAAAAAAAGGTGTCGCTCCTGCCTCTGCAGGCCTCTTTTGAGCTCTACCCGGCCATCAATTAGCAGAGTCCTACTGGAGCACACAAATGAGGAGAGAAATGTACAGGTATCCACGCTGGCAGAAGGACTTTCCCTGAAACAGATCAAAACACCACAGATCGTTAGTCGAATGACCAAATACAAGATTGAGTTCTATAAAATTATAGCTTCGAGGGGCACCTGGGTGGCTCAGTTGGTTAAGCGACTACCTTCGGCTCAGGCCATGATCCCGGAGACCCGGGTTTGAGTCCCACATCGGGCTCCCTGCTCGGCAGGAAGCCTGCTTCTCCCTCTCTCACTCCCCCTGCTTGTGTTCCCTCTCTGGCTGTGTTTCTCTCTGTCAAATAAATAAAATCTTAAAAAAATATGCTTGGTTAAGAAATTAAAAAGCTCTCTGTATCTTTTTAATACAATGGCATAGTTTCCTAATTGGTCCCTCAGTCTTTCTCTACACAGTGGCCTTTTACACTTCATTATGAAATTTTTCAAACATGAAGCAAAGTTGTAAGTTTTATAATAAACACATGTATACTCCAACCTGGATTTTAGCATTAAAATTTTACTGCACTTGATTTATCATATATCTATCCAACTATCTACCCTTCTATCTATTCAATAATCCATTCTGTTTTGGCATTTCGGTGTAAACTGTTTACAGCAGTTCATTTCCCCTTAAATACTTTGGCATGAGCATCACTAACTGAAGTTCAATGTTTACTTATAATTTTAAGAAATGAGTGCAGAATGAAATGCAGAAATCTTAGGTATATATTCATTGAGTTTTAGACTATATTTATTGAGTTTTAGACTACTTAAAGGTAGTCATCACACCAAAGTACTTCCTCTTGTCCCTTCTCAGTTGTGTATTTTAGATAAAGATGGCTTCTATGTACTGGCCTCTGGGTTGTTTATTTCTTCATCACTGGCTGAGACCATCAGCTCAAAAGCATACTGACACTAACCTTACATTTTTACTCACCCAAGAATTGAAAAAAATAACCCAGATGAGTATATTTTTAGCCATTTGTACCTGGACTGCTTTGCATATGCCTCATAACTACACTCGATTTCTGCTAGCCTTGATAAGATAGAGCCTAATGATGACAAGACTCCAAGTCACAGCTGCTCATCAGAGGTCTCCAACCCAGAGAGTTCCCATTGTGCTACTGAGCTATATCCCCTAAACCTGTGAGCCCCAGGGACATCTTCTCCAATCCTCCTCATCTCAGGAGTTCCCTTGCTCTCCTCCTCTTCTGGATGGTGGTCCTTTGACTACAAACCTCAAGACAGTTTCATGCCATGAGGGACACTCTTTCTCCTGCAGCACTGCCCAGTGATATCTTTTTCCTCTTCAGTCTCTAAATCCCTCAAGTTCCTTACAACAGTTACCCCCCACTCCATCAACTTCAAGGCAACCACTATTCTTTTTTTCCACTGAAGGCCAGTTTTGCCTGTTCTACAATTTCACATAAATGCAGTCACCATATGTACTTCTTTGTGGAAGCAATTTTTTAGTCAGCATTTATCAGTAATCCATTCTTTTAGGCTGCTGAATAGTATTCCACTATATAAATATGTCAAAGTTTGTTTATTCATTCTCCTATTGATGGACCTGGGTTCTTTCTAGTTTTTAGCTATTACAAATAAAACCACTATTAAATATTATACTGGTCTTTTTGTGATGTATGTTTTAATTTCTCTTGAATAAGTATCTAAGAATGGAACTGCTGGGTCACAGAGTAGGTAGATGTTTAATTAAAAAAAAAATCTGCCAGTTAGTTTTCCAAAATGGTTGTACCAGTTTTTATTCCCAACAATATTTCAGGAGAGTTCCAGTTGCTCCACAAGTGCCAACACTTGATGTTGTTGGTCTTTTAAATTTTGACCATTCCAGTGGGCATATGGTAACATTTCATTCCGATTTTAATTTACACTTCTCTGATGACTAATGATGTTGAGCACTCATATTCTCTTTGGTCATTTGAATATCTTCATTTGTGAATCATCCTAAAATCTTTTGCCTGTGTAGAACAATGGGGATATATATCTTTTTATTAGTGAGTCATAGGAATTTTTTTATATATCTTGGATACTGGTCCAGATATGTTTTACAAACAGTTTTTCTTTGTCTGATACCTGTATACTTTCTTGTGTTTTTGATGAAATTTTTAAATTTTGATGGACTCTAATTTATCATTTCTGTTGACCAAAGAAATCTTCACCCACCCCCAAGTCAAAGAAGATATTCTGTAATATTTTCCACTAAAATCTGTAAAATCTAGGTATATTATCTCTCTCAAATTAATTGCAGCTTATGGTATAAGTTAGGGGCCAGGGTTCATTCTCCTTTTCTCTATGGATACCATATTACTCAGCACTCAGTGCATGGAAGACCTTCCCTGCCTCAATGGGTTGCTTTGTCACCTTTGTTAAAATTACATGAGTATAAAGCACAGGACTATTTCTGGGTTTTCTCTTCTGTTCCACTGATTTATTTGTTAATTTTTATGCCAGATACACACTGTATTATAATTTTATCTTTACAGTAAATCATGAAATCAGGTAGTACATTTCTACCAACTTTTTCTTTTTTGAGGCTGCTTTGGATAATCTAGGTCACTTGTATTTCCATATATATATTAGCAATTAATAAATATGAAGAACACAAGAGAGAAAGGCTATTATGGAAGAGGAAGAAAAGGTGATCTCAGTTTCAAATACACATTGTTTGAAATTATCAGTGGACTAGGTGGTATGAAGAAACCAGGCAGGCAGCTAGCTCTTAGAAGAGATGACAGAACAAGATGTAGATTTAGCAATCATATAAAGACAGGTGCATAAATACTACGGGAATGGCTAGAACTGCACAGGGAAAGAGCACAGAATATGGGAAAAGAGGTAGAAAACACCTCCTTGTGAAAAGATGTGATTTGCTGTGGTGAGGGAAGGAGAATCTATGAACAACATGGAGGATGGTGAAAAAGTAGCAGAAAAAGAATAAAAAGCAGGGGTGGTCTGGGGTGCTGAAACTGGTAGGATAACAAGTTGAAGCCTGAAAAGATGTCTGGGGAAAAAATCATTTAGTCATTAAGACCTTTAAGAAAATAGTTCCACCAGATCATGAGGTTCTGCGAAATGTGAATGGCCTGGGGCTTGGGGAGTTAAGGAATGAGAAAGGAAGAACTGAAGGCTGGTTCTGTTATTTTGTAAGCAGCTTAGCACTACAAGGTAACTTTAAGAGGAAAGGCAGGAAGAGGAGAGAAACAATCAGCCCTGAAGGTAGGTGTTATTACCCCTCATTTTGCAGATTTGGAAGCTGATGTTCAGAGCAGTTAATATACATAGCTACTAAGTGAAAGGGATTTACAAGTAAGTATGGTTTCAACACATGTACTAAAAGAATTCCATGTAGCCTTTCAAAAGGACAGGCATTTCATTCATATTGACTCATCCGTCATCCACCCATTGTAACTGAGCATAGCAGTTTAGAACTTAACACGGGTAGGGGAAGTGGGCACATCCAAGCTTTTTTGCTAAGCAGTGTGATACCATGACTTATTTGGCTGCCTCAGTTTCTGCATCTGTAAAGGCAGCTGGACTAGAAGATCTTGAAACCATTTTTATAATTTGTATATGGGACTAAGTATAAAAACATGTACTCAAAAAGTAGAATTAATATTACTGATGAGAGGGAAGTAGATAATGGATATGGTTAGCAAGCAAGCCTAACCTACAGTTTCTAAATACAGAGATAAGCATACCTGAGAGTCACCTCAGGGAAACAAGTCAGAGTTGAAATGAAATAAAAACCAAGAGACAGTAATAACAAAAAGAGTAATAAGAACTGAAAAGTGTTTATTAGTATAATTTTTATAAAGGATCTCAAAGAACAAGAATTTGTCAGAGTCTCCATCAAAGTATAGGGTGTAAGAGGCCATGTCTTGTCATCACAAGTATCTCACTGAGGTGACAGCCACAATAAGCAGAGATTCTCGGTTATCCATGTTTCTTGGGTTGGAACAATATAGGTCACAGGGTCTGATCTCCCCTGGGTACACTACACAACTGAGGGCTCTCTGAGATAATGTCTGAGTGGTCAGCCATCGGTTCCTCTGTTACAGCTATCCTTAAATTGTGGTTCCCAACAAGCAGGATCAGCATCAACTGGTAACTTCTTAGAAATGCAAGTTCTCAGTACCACCACAGACTTACTGAATCAGAAACTGAGGAGAGCTGGCTCAGCATTCTGTATTTTAACAAGTTCTTCAGATAATTCTAATGTATGCAGAAGTTTGAGAACCACTGCTGTCCAAGACTCTGTAACATCTTCTGGTCCAACATTCTGAAAGTCTACAACTCTGTATTCAAAGTAAGTGGTAGTAGCCTGTATTTCTGCTTCAGGTAAGGTGAACTTCTGAGAGCTGTTGCATCATTTCCTGTAGTTTTGGGGCTATAGTTACCTCTCCAAGGAAGTGAATTCCCTTATGCTCACTAAGCACATACTATGTGTAATTTAAAGAGATGTAGAAGTGAGGAACAGAGACAGTAAACCAGAGTCCTTTGAAAGAAAAGGGAAAGGGAGCTGTTTAATGCTGCAGACTGAAATAAGGCAGTGAGAAAAGGCCCATCATAGAGAAAAATCATTTCTATTTCAAATTCTTTGGGGATGGTGAGTGGGAGGAGGCATAATGGCATCTTCTATTAGGTAGTGATTTTCAAATTTATAGAAAAGAAGAATGAAATTCCACTAGCTATTATGAAAATTGAACAAGGACAATGCTAGCAAGCAATGAAGAGATGAAGGAATGGTTAACACGGATAGCATTTTACACAGTTTTAGTTTCTCCATCTCCAGACAGAAAAACTGTGCAAGGAGAAAAGCCATCTTTTGCAGTTTGGTTTTAGGTTCAATAAGTAATTGCTTCTTAATTACAATTATAAATCATCAGATAGGGGTGGCTGGGTGGCTCAATCAGTTAAGCATCTGCCTTGAACTCAGGTAATGATCTCAGGGTCCTGGGATGGAGCCCCAAGTTAGGTTCCCTGCTCAGCAGGGAGTCTGCTTCTCTCTCTCCCTCTGCCACTCTCCCTGCTTGTGCTCTCTGTCTCTCTCAAATAATTTTTTAAAAAATAAACCATCAGAGAGCAGTAGGGCTTAAATTATGGATTATCAAACTATAACTCAAAGGTTGCAACAGTACATAGTTTAGACTTTGTGGGCTATATTGTCTCTGCTGTCAACTACTCAGCTCTGCCACTGTATCTCAAATATCAGCCACAGATGGTACCTAAATGAACAGGTGTGGCTGTGAGCCAATCAAACTTTATTTGCCAAAACAGGCTGCTTGTCTGGGCCACAGTTTGGTGAGCCCCGGTTTAAACAATAGTTCTAAATCACTGAAATGCTCATAAATAAAGGCTAACCTGAGACAATCAGGGAATTAGAATTTTTTGTTTGTTTCTTTGGGGTTAATGTAAGCCAAAGTTTAATTAGGTTATTGTTTAAAAAAATATGTTTTGCATTTTAAAGCAACTCCAAAGGATTTTCATATATAATAACTCATTTTCCACCTCAAAATAATACTTTCAAATAAGTAGATTTGATGGTGGTGTGGAGGAGAATCCAGGAAGTTAAAATATTTTTCTTTTTCAGTGTGGATTTATCAATGTACATGTATGCAGTCTGTCATTTTGAAGTTCCACATATAAGTATGACAAGAGATACCTCACGACTTTAGCAAGCTAAGCATTGATTAAATAAAAAAAAAATACAACCAACATTCATGCAGTATTCTGGAGTAAAGATAAACATCTCAGTACTCACATAATTTAAAATGAAAAAAAAAATCTGTCCTAAAAGGAAACAAAAGCACAAATAACCTTTGTGTTTTTAAAACTACAGTCTTAATCAGTGTTTTCTACTTAAAAATGTATTTCTCAATTATGTGACTCTGAAGTGTTTATTTTTATTCTGAGTGCAATGCAGATGTGTTTATTTTAGTCTTTTAGAGTATGGAAATGGGGAAGAGAGCAAGATTGCAACCTTCTATTTAGCCTCTTAATATAGCCTGATTAGCATTTACAAGTTACAATTAACAGAGCTCTAAAATGATCTAACAAATACAAGCTGAATCTAAGAATTAACCTGCTGCTGGCTTCTTACATATTAACATTCCATTTTCAAATAGGTTTGTGAAGCCGTTTCTAAAGGGCAAAAAGGAATTTTAGAAATTTAATAATTTTTTACCAAAATTAGATAATCGCTTTCATGAAACTTGGCCACAATAATACCTCTTAATATTTATTACTAAGTCTCATTGTAAAAGTAAATTTACTTTTAGGTACAGTTCTAGAGGCAGTATTGCTTCATCTTAAATCACAGAAGAAAAGGAACCAAAATGCAGAATATATTTTGAAAATTTCTCTGTTTATAAGTGATAATTACTAACTGTGATAGCAAGTACTAGGTAGGATCTTGATAACCTCAAAAGTCTAGCACATGGGCACCTCTCATTCCGAATGTCATCTCTTCCATAAAAATTTTCTTTCAATTGAACTCTTGATTGGTATCTTGTCTGATATCTAGCACTTAGATCCTGCCTTGAACCTCTGAAATATACTCATTCAACATGTATTGAGCCTATATCAATAAATTAATTCTTTGCTATAGTGACAAGGGTTGCCTTTGGTGTATGCCTGCCATGTACCAGGTGCTAAAGACAGTCGTGGTGCCTAGTGTCAAAGAGATGGTGTGACAGGTATATTAGACAACTAACCCAATGACAAGTGAGGTAAGTGCAGTAGAGAACTCCAGAGAACTGGGGACACAGAGAGGGGAACAATAGGAGCCCCATCTGAAACTGGGTTGGGTAGAATATTTTCTTGGACGAAACAAAGTCTTAAAGGTTAGGCTGACCACTGAAGACCGAAGGGCAGTCTGAGTAGGATGAAGAGCACAGTGAGCATGCCTGGTGTGCTGCACTAACTGTGGGAAGTGACTGGAGTGACAAAGGCCTGAGAAGGGGAGCAGCATGTGAGGAAGGGGCCATATTATGGATGTTTCTCCCATCACATTTAGACTTTATGTGAAAGCACTACTAGATTTTAAGCAAGACAGGGTGTTTTGTAATTCGTTGAAGAATACAGATGAAGGACAAGCTTAGAGGAAAAGAAACCTTTAGGAATTTACTGTAATAATCTTAGATAAGAAAGGTCATGAACCAGAGCTGGCAGTGAGAAAAGGACATAAGATATGGGGGGGGGGGCTATCAAAGAGATATCAAAAAATACAAACTGAAAATTTGGAAACTGATTAGTTATAGGGGTGAGATAAGAGATAGAACTAAGAAAAAAGATATAAACTCAGTGCCCAGCCTTTCTTTATTTACTTATTTTTCATCAAATACATATCTGCTAAGCATCTATGTGTGTTGGTGAGGCATCATGCTAAAATGGTGAAGATATAGGATAAGTGACTTAGATTTATCCTCTACACTTGTGAAACTCTAAGTCTAGCTGTACCATCAGCTATGGTCTTGACATCACCCATCATTTTTGTTCAGTTCCATTTGTAGCAGAGGTTGAAAACCACAGGCCACAATCATTTTATCTGGCCCACCCAGAGGTTTCAAAAACATTTGGTTTTGAATATCCAGTTCACCACATTCCCTTTCTTACCACATTTTTTTTTTCTGTTTACTGAACCTCCCAGGGGCCTGAAAGCATTTAAGTCTTTGATTCAAGCCTTAGTGTTACTGTCTTTTAAACAAATTTTATTTTTAGTTTTTTAAAAATCATGATAAAATATACACAAAATAAAATTTGCCACTTGAGCCATTCTAAAATGCATGATTCAGTGACACTTAGTATATTTACCATGTTGTACAATGATCACCACTATCGAGGTCCCAATAGTCTCACCATCCCCAAAGGAATACCTGTACCTGTTCTCCACTCTATCCTGTCCCTGGCAGTGACAAACTTCTTCCCGTTTCTGTGAATTTGGCTATTCCAGATATTTCAGATCCCATTATATGTGCCTTTTATATCTAGTTCTTTCACTTGGCATCATGTTTTCCAGGGTCACCCATATTGTAGTATCTGTCAGAACTTCATTCCTTTTCATTGCTGAATAATATTCCATTATTTGGATGGAACACATTCATTGATCCACTCATTAAATGATGGTCATTTGGGTTTTTCCACCTTATGACTCTTGTGAATGGTGCTGCTTTAAAAATTCATGCACATATTTTATTTGCACATCTGTTTTGTTTTTTTGTTTTTTATTGTATTTCTGTATCATACAGCGGAATTTATGTTTTTTACTGTATTTCTGTATCATACAGTGGAATTTCTGTATCATACAGAAATTCTATGTTTAAATTAGTAAGAAACTGCCAAACTCTTTTCCACAGTGGCTATACAATTATACATTCCCATCAGCAATGTATGAGGGCCCACATTTTTGACTCTTCTCTCTTTGGTCTTTACATATAATCCCATTTTATCTTTTAAGGATATTCAAAATAAAAAATAAAATCTCCTTGAGTCTGGACACTCACAACTGCTCCTATAGTTTGTAATGAACTCCTAATTGGACTCTCTACTTTCTTCCTCTCCCTTCTTCAGTCTGGACTACTCCTTGTAGCTCATCAATCTTCCTGATGCACATTGTCAATGATCAGGGGATGTACACTGGCTAGAGTCAGCCCAACATATTAACCAAGCTTTGAAGTTCTAACACTTATTTTAACCTAACTGGTTGATGATATCTCAGATTGGACCTCTCCATACTGCCTGTGTGAAGGTAACCCTTGTGAGTCTTAAGAGAATTAGTTCAGGAGTAATTTTTTTTTAATTTTTATTTTCTTCCCATAACCCAGCCACCCTATCCATCCCCTCTCCACCTCCCAGCAACCCTCAGTTTGTTTCGTGAGATTAAAAGTCTCTTATGGTTTGACTCCCTCCCCAGTTCCATCTTGTTTCATTTTTTTCCCTCCCTACCTGCCATGACCCCCCACGCTACCTCTTAAATTCCTCATATCAGAGAGATCATATGATAATTGCCTTTCTCTGACTGACTTATTTTGCTCAGGATAATACCCGCCAGTTCCACCCATGTCTTTGCAAATGGCAGGATTTCATTCTTTTTGACAGCTGCATAATATTCAATTGTGTATATATACCACATCTTCTTTATCCATTCATCTGTTGATGGACATCTAGGTTCTTTCCATAGTTTGGCTATTGTGGACATTGCTGCTATAAATATTCAGGTGCACATGCCCCTTCTGATCACTACATTTGTATCGTTAGGGTAAATACCCAGTAGTGCAAAGGCTGGGTTGTAGGGTAGCTCTATTTTCAACTTCTTGAGGAATCTCCATACTGTTTCCAGAGTGGCTGCACCAGCTTGCACTCCCACCAACAGTATAGGTGGGTTCCCCTTTCCCCACATCCTCGCCAACACCCGTAGTTTCCTGATTTGTTAATTTTAGCCATTTTGACTGGTGTGCATGGTATCTCCCTGTGGTTTTGATTTGTATTTCCTTGATGCTGAAGGATACTAAGCACTTTTTCATGTGTCTGTTGGCCATTTGGATGTCTTCTTTGGACAAATGTCTGTTCATGTCTTCTGCCCATTTCTTGATTGGATTATTTGTTCTTTGGGTGTTGAGTTTGATAAGTTCTTTATAGATTGTGGATACTAGCCCTTCCTTTATCTGATATGTCATTTGCAAATATCTTCTACCATTCTGTCAGTTGTCTTTTGGTTTGGTTGACTGTTTCTTTTGCTGTGCAAAAGCTTCTGATCTTGCATAATCCCACGCACCCCTCCACTTCGTCACTGATCTTATACTTTAAAGTAATAAAATGTGAGTATGGGTGTGATTAAAAGAATCCCTTTCCAGCCTGAGAGTCGATGATGTCAGAGCCAGTCACTAGACTGACTACCTGTTGAACGCCAGTGTTTCACCTTCTCTCACAGAAGTCACTTTGTGACTTATTTTCCTTATAAGTAAGGAAACTAGGGCCCAGAGAAGTGAAGTCACTTGGCCACGGTCCCTCAGCTAGTGAACCCATCACCACCCATCGCATTTCTCTCAGAAGATGATTTCCCCTAGAAAACCACACAGGCACTTACCCCTCTGCTTGCGGAAGCGCTGTGGTCCTTGGCTCTTCTGCTGTTCGCTGGAGCTAACACCAGTTAGTGAACACACCCAGGTGCTGTCATGGTTGCTTCACCCCTCACTGTCCTTATCCCCGTTTTACAGAGGAGCAAACTGAGGCCCAGAGAAGTTATGGGACTTACCCAAATCCCCAGTATACAGTGGAGCAGGGATTTGAATCCAGTGTCCTTTGTTGCCTCGTTTTTTGACCTGTCTTGAACAGTTAACTTGGCAATGGCAGGGAATTGTCTTTATAACTCCCCCAGGGTTTTACTTATTGACTGAACACTCTTGTCAAATTATTCCCTTGGGTGTGCACAGGGCCTGGGGCATGGGAGGGGCTTCTTATTCCCTGGTCAGCTTCCCCCTGAGCCCACCTCCCTGACTTCCCAGCCACAACTAGAGTCTACATGGAGAGAGACCCTTCTTCCCTCCTGCCTCTCCTGGCCGACTCATTTACAATAGCTCATTTTTTTCCTTGCTTCCCTTGCCTTTGGTGATATTCCTAGGAAGAAGTTGCTGCAGCTGAGGTTAAAGAGGTTGATGCCTGTGTTCTCCTCAAGCATTTTGACGGATTCCTGTCTCACATTGAGGTCTTTCATCCATTTGGAGTCTATTTTTGTGTGTGGTATAAGGAAATGGTCCAGTTTCATTCTTCTGCATGTGGCTGTCCAATTTTCCCAACACCATTCATTGAAAAGACTCTTTTTTCCATTGCACATTCTTTCCTGTTTTGTTGAAGATAAGCTGACCATAGAGTTGAGGGTCCATTTCTGGGGTCTCTGTTCTGTTCCATTGATCTATGTGTCTGTTTTTGTGCCAGTACCATACTGTCTTGATGATTACAGCTTTGTAATAGAGCCTGAAGCCTGGAATTGTGATGCCGCCAACTTTGGTTTTCTTTTTCAACATTCCTTTGGCTATTCAGGGTCTTTTCTGGTTCCATATAAATTTTAGGATTATTTGTTCCATTTCTTTGAAAAACATCGATGATATTTTGACAGGGATTGTATTAAATGTTTAGATTGCTCTAGGTAGCATAGACATTTTCACAATATTTGTTCTTCCAATCCATGAGCATGGAATGTTTTTCTATTTTTATTTATTTATTTATTTTTTAGATTTTATTTTTTGACAGAGGGAAACACAGCGAGAGAGGGAACACAAGCAGAGGGAGTGAGTGTGGGAGAAGCAGGCTTCCAGCTGAGCAGGGAGCTCAATGTGGGGCTCGATCCTGGAACTCCAGAATCATGACCTGAGCTGAAGGCAGACGCGTAATGAGCGTGAGCCACCCAGGGGCCCCAGTTTTTCCATTTCTTTGTGTCTTCCTCAATCTCTTTCATGAGTACTTTATAGTTTTCTCAGTACAGATTCTTTGCCTCTTTGGTTAGGTTTATTCCTAGGTATCTTACGGTTTTGGGTGCAATTGTAAATGGGATTGACTCCTTCATTTCTCTTTCTTCTGTCTTGCTCTTGGTATATAGAAGTGCAAATGATTTTTCTGTGTATTGATTTTATATCCTGACACTTTACTGAATTCTTGTATGAGCTCTAATAGTTTCGGAGTGGAGTCTCTTGGGTTTTCCACATAAAGTATCATATCCACAAAGAGTGAGAATTTGACTTCTTCTTTGCCAATTCAGATGCCTTTTATTTCTTTTTGTTGTCTGACTGCTGAGGCTAGGACTTCTAATACTATGTTGAATAGCAGTGGCAATAGTGGACATCCCTGCTGTGTTCCTGACCTTAGGGGAAAAACAGTTTTTCCCCATTGAGAAGGATATTCGCTATGGGTTTTTCATAGATGGCTTTTATGATATTGAGGTATGTACCCTCTATTCCTACACTGTGAAGAGTTTTGATCAAGAAAGGATGCTGTACTTTGTCAAATGCTTTTTAAGCATCTATTGGGAAGATCATATGGTTCTTGTTCTTTCTTTTATTAGTGCACTCTAACACACTGACTGATTTGTGGATGTTGAACCAACCTTGCAGCCCAGGAATAAATCCCACTTGGTCGTGGTGAGTACTGTTGGATCCTACTGGCTAATATTTTGGTGAGAATTTTTGTATCTGTGTTCATCAAGGACATTGGGTCTATAACTCTCATCTTTGATGGGGTCTTTGTCTGCTTTTGGGATCAGGGTAATGCTGGCCTAATAGAAGGAGTTTGGAAGTTTTCCTTCCATTTATATTTTCTGGAACAGTTTCAGGAGAATATTCTTCAGGAAAAATTCTTCCTTAAATATTTGGTAGAACTCCCCTGGGAAGCCATCTGGCCCTGGGCTCTTGTTTGTTGGGAGATTTTTGATGACTACTTCAATCTCCTTACTAGTTATGGGGCTGCTCAGGTTTTCTACTTCTTCCTGGTTCAGTCTGGGTAGTTTAAATGTCTCTAGGAATGCACCCATTTCTTCCAGGTGGTCAAATTTGCTGGTGTATAGCTGCTCATAATATGTTCTTATAATTGTATTTCTTTGGTGTTGGTTGTGACCTCTCCTCTTTCATTCATGATTTTATTAATTTGGGTCCTTTCTCTTTTTTCTTTTTTATAAGTCTGACCAGGAGTTTATCAATCTTGCTAATTCTTTCAGAGAACCAGCTCCTAGTTTCATTGATTTGTTCTACTGTTCTTCTGGTTTCTATTTCATTGATTTCTGTCTGATCTTTATTATTTCTCTTCTCCTTCTGGGTTTAGGGGTTTTTTTTTTTTTTTTGCTGTTCTTTCTGCAATTCCTTTAGGTGTAGGGTTAGGTTGTATACTAGAGACCTTTCTCGTTTCTTGAGAAAGGCTTGTATTGCTATATACTTTAGTTCAGGAGTAATTTAGAACAAAAAGAAAGGACTATTGAAATGAAGCCACAAAATCCACTAACATTAAAATTTTATCTTATTCAGCAATAAAAATTTGTCCATTAGATATTTACCTCAGTCAACACTAAAAGCACATTTTCAGAAAATCTAGTCTAAAGCACTTAATCAAGATCAAAATGAACAAAGCTAGAATAAGGGTTTGTAAAGTATACAGAAAAATGGTTGGATAAACAGTGTGAGCAAAGCCTTAAAAGCAAGAAATACAAAAAGGAGAACTTTTAAATGGTCAAAATTCTGATCAGAACAGGCAGCATAAGTGATATAATGAGACCAACAATCTTATGCCAACAATGCTAATATTTAAAGAGTCAGGAAAACATAAACATTACAAAAGCAAAGACACAATAGCATATGGAAGGAGAGAGTAAGGACTGGGAAGGACACTGATAAACAGTTACACTAACAGCACAGGATCATACACAAAGAGATATTATTTCCAAAAAAGGGACTAAACTACATAAGTTCTTTAGAGCCTTGACACAGAAGTTGCTCAACAACAGCTATTAGGAATTCACTTAGTACAAAGTACTTGACAAGACATCGCAAGAAGAAAGGAGAGAACAAGGTCACAAGAGCACTGTCTCTGAGAGCTTAAGACAACAACAAAACAACCCAGTTTACATACAAATGATACAAAAAGAGGTAAGCCCAAGTAGACAAAAACCTGAGCTTTAGAACCCTGAATGCTCCAGTGAAAATGGCAACTCTCTGAGAACAGTCCTATTTGATTATGAAATAATCAGCAGGAACGGAGATTCCAACTAAAGACTGGAAAAACCTTTAAATGAATTTAGTCACTTATATGGCCTGCTGACTAAAAATATTGTGTATCTTAATTATCAACTAAAATGAGTTTGAGTCATCTTCTTGAATCAGATAAGAATGCTGACCATATTTAAGCTACTCAAGGAAATTTCTATCTGTAGCAATTATACTGTGATATGCTTCAATGTTAGCTTGTTTACTGACTTGACAATGAACCAAGTTATCAATATGCTGGTTGGGCACTCCAGTACTTCGACTAGTTTGGTTCAGGTAATAATAACTGTACACTGAAAGGAACAAAAGAATCATACCTGATTAAAGATAATTCTAACTATAGTTTCCAGGTGCTAAAGTTAAAAAATACTATTGCATACTTTCTAGTTAGAAAATTAAGAAATAACATATTATATACCTGTGAACTAGAAAGTTCTCAAGGCAGTACACTAAAGGCAGGGACTTAAGTTATCTGTTACTTCCAGTTTACTTACGCCAAAATGTTAATATTCAGGTTGATACATAAGTGAGCTGAATCAATTAGTTGGTTTGTAAATAATAGAGAAGAACTGCCTTTGATAGGAAACTTTAACTACTTTAATTAATATATTTTTTAAAGATTTTATTTATTTATTTGACAGAGAGAAACAGAGCCAGAGAGGGAACACAAGCAGAGGGACCGAGAGAGGGAGAAGCAGGCTTCCTGCTGAGCAGGAATCCTGATGTGGGACTCGATCCTGGGTCTCCAGGATCATGACCTGAGCCAAAAGCAGTCGCTTAACCAACTGAGCCACCCAGGCGCCCCATACTTTAATTAATATTTTTACCAAAATACCTACATAATGTATTTCAGAGTAAGGAAAAAAACCCCACACAATAGATACTTATTTTAAGCCTTTTTTTTTTTTTTTAAAAAAAAAAGAAAATCACAGCAATGAGTTCAAGTCTCTTAAAGAAAAAACTCTTGGGAGGTTTTGAAATAAATTTTTGAGCACCTTCTTAGTCTTGATAAGTTTATTTCAAATTAAGTCAATTTGGAAAATAAAAGAATAATTTTTTTAGTGGATGCTAAATAGGAAGTTCAATATTAAAGGAATATTTTAATCAATTTTTACATTGGTATAATTAAACTATTTGATGAAGTTTAACCTTTATTTTTTAAATCCCAAATCATATTCCACATTTACAAATAATTCACTTAGTCATATATTAATGACTGCCTATAATGAATTAAGCACTATTAAGACGTTAGGGATATAAGCTAGTGAAGCAGCCAGAGGCCATGAAAGAATTCCACCTTTTATCTTGAGTGAGTCAGTAAGAGGATGGTTTGAACAGAGAAGTGACAGGACCTATATATTGAATAGTATGGAGGAAGAAGAAAGTGGAAACATGTACTTGCTTCAAGAAAGTTTAAAGATTTTTTTTTTAAATTTATTTGACAGAGAGAGATCACAAGTAGGCAGAGAGGCAGGCAGAGAGAGAGAGGAGGAAGGAGGCTCCCTGCTGAGCAGAGAGCCCAACGTGGGCCTCAATCCTAGGACCCTGAGATCATAACCTGAGCCGAAAGCAGAGGCTTTAACCCACTGAGCCACCCAGATGCCCGCTTCAAGAAATTTAAAAAGAATTAGTAGTTATGAGTTGGCTGAAGTTCCTTAAGTAAAAACTTATTAGACTCTTTCTGAAAAGTAGTAACTTAGAAATCATGGTGGTTGGTAGTTGTGGAAGTAGTTGTATATATTTCAAAGGTTTACCTAATAGGATTAGATGATAGACTGGTTTCTAGCATAAGCAACTGGAGGAGGGGTGGGGATAAGGAATTTGGTTTTGGATATGTTTGAAATACCTATGTCAAAATGTAGATTTTAAAACTATGAGATCAAGCCATTTGGGGAAGTAGTATAGAGAAATGGCTCAATTACCGAGCCCTGAGGCCCACTAACATTTAGAAATTTGCAAAGAAGGAGAAAATAGCAAAGGAGAATGAACTGGCTGTCAGTAAACAGAACCAAGAAGCCCAGGGAAGAAGGGAGAGACTGGAGCATCCAATGCCAATGTCAAGGAAGATGATTTAACATTGGACATAGCACTATGGTATTCACCAGTGACCCTGTCAAGAACACCAAGAATATTGGTGGGCACTTATGAGGAAAGGATTCCAGTCTGGTTAACATCAAATTTTGGTAACTGATGATTCTACAAAGTCACTCTCTAACTTGTGCAAAAGCACATTCAATGTTTGGAAGGAACGTTGTTAAAAAGATACCAAAT
>PITA01024548.1:0-26078 GCA_004023965.1 Spilogale gracilis | reverse complement strand
TTAGTAACTCTTGAGTAAACTATGGAATTAAACTGACCTTATATACCTATTATAAAAATAATTATTTCTGGTTTTCTGGTGATATTCCATAGTTAAATATGGAAAACATTCTATATGGAACATATTAAATTAAAACCAGAATGTTATTTGGAGAGGAGACTTTAAGTCCCACCAGTTGACACCATATTTGGCAGAGGATTACAGACTAGTGTCTGAATACATTTTGCAGTGGTCCATTCATTATATGCATTTTGTGCATGTCTCATTTCTGTTTTATCATTAGTAACTCATAGTGCCATAACTGCTTTTGCCATCAGTTTTCTGTTAGGTTAGATTGATCAGGGATGGGGGCACCTGGGTTGCTCAGGCAGGGAAGCACCCAACTCTTGATTTCATCTCGGGTACTGAGATAGAGCCCCACCTTGTGCATTACGCTGGATGTGGAGCCTGCTTAAGATTCTTTCTCTCCTTCCGCCCCTCCCCCCCTAAAAACAGCAACACCAACTTTATTAAAAAAAGAAAAAAAAAGACTGGCGCCTGGGTGGCTCAGTTGGTTAAGCGACTGCCTTCAGCTCAGGTCATGATCCTGGAGACTCGGGATCGAGTCCCACATCAGGCTCCCTGCTCGGTGGGAAGCCTGCTTCTCCCTCTCTCACTCCCCCTGCTTGTGTTCCCTCTCTAGCTGTGTTTCTCTGTCAAAAAAAAAAAAAAAAAAGACTGATCTGTGAATAGTAAATTACATGAGAGCAACTGAATGTAAGCAGAGAGTAATTTCTTTGAATGCCTTCCAACTACCGTTGAACATGGCACTGTTGTAGTTCAAGAATGGACTGCTCCCATGTATCTGAGGCAGTAGTGAAAGGTTGCATTTGAATACTTTTCTCTTTATTAAAGCATATTGAACTCAAGGAAGAAAAGCATTTGAAATCTGTTTGTGAAATATAGATCCTGGGCCTCTCTTCGGATGATTTAGGGACCACAGTCACTGGTCACTATTGCCTGAAAGTGTGGAGTTGCCTCTGGGATTAATTACCTAAATGCCACTGCTAATGCCATCCCTCCCTTCTCAAATTAGATGAAGCTGTGGAAGTCTCAGGGTGCACAGGGTCATCGCTGAGCCAACAGCCCTGTCACGTCTCCCCCATTGGCTGCTATGGTTTAAGCTTCTATTTGGGACTATCATTTAAAAACAGTGGAAATTACCATCATCTGGAATCTCTCCATTTGACTTCTGAAAAGTTGCTGAAGGGTTAGGCAGACCTGCCTTTGTAACACGGGCATTAGCAAGGGAAACTCAGCCTGACACAGGAAGGTGGAGGGCAAGTTGTCGATGGTCTTGAGGTCGTTGTGGTACGAAGCCTGAGAGGCCAAGTGTTAGGAGCATTTGGTTCAAAATGTAAAGAAATGGAGTCGGTTTCTGTGGCTAAGTCATTTTTGGCTTAAAACTAATAGTAATTGACCCTTACATCAATTAGGGTTGGAATAAATTAAAAATAGTGAAGGAATAAGAAGGTTATTACCTCCGTCGGACCTAGGTCTTTGTTTTATTTAAAAACTTATTATAGATTTTTTTAAAACTTTATTCCTGTTGATATTAATAAAGTCCCATAAGTGCGTATATGTATTGGGGGGTGGAGGAAGGGGCCGTAGGCATGTATTGGGGCCTTCAGTTGGGGTTTTAGAATACCAGACTAATACACCTGCTGCCCCCTGGTGGCAGCGTATTAAACAGTGCCGTTCAGGGGTGAGGCATTCTCAAGAGGTGAGTCCTAGTTGTGGAAGAGGCTTGTAGGGGGATCAGGAGAGGTTTTCTCTTTCCGGCTCTGTTCATACTTACTATCTACATGATCTTAGGCGAATTGTTTAGTTTGATTACAGCCTAGACTTCACTTCTTCACCTTTAAAATGCAATTTTGAAAGTTTTCTCCAGCTTTCACATCTTAAAATTCTCTGACGGTAATACCACGTATTATATACCAAAGATGTCAAGTTTCACTCTTTCCTTTAGCACCTAAATCCTAACAAATCCCAGATATATACTTAAGAAAGCAGACTCTAGGGTAACTCCTGAGGCTTGATAGGGATTCATCTCTGGACAGCAAACTGCATAGAATTATCTGTAGCACAGTCCATAATTAATCGGTGTGATGACCCACATTATGATGAAAGCTTACAAGTCATATGACTTAAAAATTATTTTTTGGGGGGGCGCCTGGGTGGCTCAGTTGGTTAAGCGACTGCCTTCGGCTCAGGTCATGATCCTGGAGACCCGGGATCGAGTCCCACATCGGGCTCCCTGCTCGGCAGGAAGCCTGCTTCTCCCTCTCTCACTCCCCCTGCTTGTATTCCCTCTCTCGCTGTGTTTAGCTCTGTCAAATAAATAAAATCTTTAAAAAATAAAAAAATAAAATAAATAAAAATTATTTTTTTAGTGCGGTACAAAAATAACAGAATTTACCATTTTTATGTATACAGTTCAGTAGGTTAAGTATATTCACAGTGTTTGTACAGCGTACCTCCCAGACGGTTTCATCCTACAAAACCGAAACTGTGCCTCTCAGACAACAGCTGCCCTCTCCTCCCGCAGCTCCTACTGGCCACATTCTCCTTTCCGTCCCTGTGAATGTGACTATTCTAGGTACCTCCTGTAAGTGGAATCACTCAGTATTTTTCCTTTTGTGACTGGCTTATTTTATTTCGTGTAATGTCCCTAAGGCTTATCGATTTTGTGGCATGTGACAGCATTTCCTTCCTTTTTAAGGCTGAATATTGTGTACAGATGCCACATTTTCTTCATCCACTCATCTATGGGTGGACACTTGTGCTACTGCCACTTCTTTGCGGTTGCAGACGACACTGCGGTGAACAAAGATGTCAGTCTACAGCGCTGATTAACGCGGAGAGGGTCGGTGCAGTTATTTTCCATGCATACAAGATTAAACTTCATTATAAAGAGCACCATTCAACCATGCTAGAAAATATGGCTTTTTACGTGGATGTGTAAGTTCAAAAGGAAGTAACGTTTAGTGGACATGCAGACTACATGCCAGGTGCTTTGTGTGTGTGCTACATTCTGTTGTTTTGTCCTTAGAGGAATTCTGCGATCTGCCCTTCTCTTGGAAGGGTACTAATACTTATTAAAATCATGGCATGGCAGAATTTTTATATATGCTATTTCATATAATCCTCCTGTGCTAACCCTTGCGGTGGACATTATTACCCCCATTTTTTAGGTGGCATAACTGAGGCTCACAGAGATGAAACACGTGAACGTGTCACAGAGCAGAAGGGTAGCAGGGTTTTGCCTGACCGTGAACTGAACCACATCTATCGCAGAAGTATATGTGCTCCTCATCTGCCGTGCTTTCTCCTGCTTCCAGAAATAACACATACACCTATGATCTGAGTGCTGGAACAATACCAAGAAATAACACTGCTATAATAATTTATAGATAGAAAAACTTCTGTAGTGCCTTTCCATTAAGTAGTGGTCCTTGGGACTTCCTTGCAGAGAAACAGCATTGACTCAGATGAATTCATCTGAAATGTATCAAGGCTTACCTCCTGGGTGATTTTTACAAGATAAGTCTCCCTAGGACTTCCAAATGAGTGTTTCTCCTGTGCCAGTCTCCTCATTTCTGAGGTTATCCTCCACTGTATTATTTTCCCCTTTTCCTTTCTTTTTTTCCTTTGGCTTTGCAAGGGAGCTAGGGACTGTTTTCACTGCTCTCTGTTCCCATCTCTCTTTAACTCTGTGCTGATTGGGGTTGGAGTTTTGATCTGCTCCTTGCATAGTGTTCTTACATAGGTAAAGGGCTATAACGTGTTCTCAGAGGTGGTGGTTTTCTTGGAACATCAGCAAGCTCTTTGAAAGACCCTTTGCAACATTTTCTCACATATAGGACTTTCCAATTAATAGAGATGTGGTACTATATAGCATCCAAGCATCCGTGTAAGCTTCTCTAAGAGTCCCTGTGCCCTTAGGATGACTTACTGTGAGAATTTTAAAAACCTAGCGATAGGGGGGCGCCTGGGTGGCTTAGTTGTTTGAGCGACTGCCTTTGGCTCAGGTCATGATCCCGGAGACCTTGGATCGAGCCCCACATCGGGCTCCCTGCTCGGCGGGAAGCCTGCTTCTTCCTCTCTCACCCCCCACTCCCCCGCTTGTGTTTCCTCTCTGGCTGTGTTTCTCTCTGTCAAATAAATAAAAATATTAAACAAACAAACAAACAAAAAAAACCTAGCGATAGGTGAGAATTGAGAATGCTTCTGAAGGTTTATTCAAGGTCTTCAGTAATTCCTGAATGCAGGATATTGGCCAGTAAGCAAAGAACATGGGAGTAGCAGAAACTGTGGTCACTACCAAATATCCAGTCTGTCGTTCCTTAGTGACTGACCTGCCGTTTTATGCAGAGTGACAGTGTGCCTCGAGTTATGGTAGAGGACAGGAAACAGGAATTTGTGGGACTTCTGGGAAGTTTTGCAAAGGAAGGAACATGAGTCACCTGGAAGTCGGTCCTGTTCCTCACCCTGCCCTTCGCGCTTCCTCCTCCTTTGCATGAAGACATTATGGCCAATGGACTGCTTGCCATCTTTTCTCGTAAGAGGCTCTTGAGAACGAAGCCACAAGCTCGCAGCGACACAGAGGAGCTTGGTGGCCTGGCGTACACAGACGGCCACCTATTTCTTATGCACTCTTGTGGGTACCCCTGTGCAGTGTGGCTTTGCAGGTCCTCCTGTAAAGAGGGGAAGTCTCTGTCTCCACCCCTTGAACCTGGTATGGGGCATCCCAGGCCGAGTGGGGCGAGTAGGCTGTCCTTCCAATGGGACTTCTTGATGTGGGGTGTCAGAGCCTGCGTAGTAAGAGGAGGCTTTACCTGCAGGGGAGATGGTTGTCACTGAAATTGGAAATTAATTACATATGGAAAGATTGATCACATAACTAACTGTACTAAAGATAATGTGAGTCAGGCTTACTGCTGTTGAAGGGAGTTGCCAACACAGAAATTTTGAGAACGAGGATGAACCCTGTGGTGTGAATTGGGTCAGGTGTGTGGGTGTGAACTGATGTTTTTCAGTACACATTAATGTAGGTGTGTGTGTGTGTGTGTGTGTGTGTGTGTGTATGGATATACGCGTACATATTCCACCGAGGGACCCTACTTGGGCAGATAACACTACAGGAGCAAAAAGCGCACCCCACACCCAGATCTTGGCTTTGAAATTAGAGACCATTTTCCACCACAGGTGGGAACAGAGCTCCTGGGAAAAATGGCGGTTCCAGGCCTGGGACAGAGCAAGAAAGCAGGGAGGTGTGTCCTGAGGTGGCGGGAGTAGTTCTGCTTGTGAGGGAGGGTAACATGGGGGAGGAAGTTGTTGGAGACCTGGACCTTGAAGGGTGAGTAGGATTTGCCAGGCAGCATGCTGAGGGAGGAAGCAGTTGCTTAGGGGCAGTGGCGGTCTTATGAGCGAAGAAGGGGACAGATGACACCTGCCACGGAGCGGCATAAGATGTGGAGCCCGTGTGTCTAAAGAGAAACATGGGGCTGGATGGTGACGGGGCTGTGTGAGCCACATGCGGAAATTTAGACTTGGGTCTTTTGACTGTGTCGTCTGTCCCCACATAACAGATTCCTCCCAATCTCAGCGACTGCAGACAACATGCGTTCTTCCCGTTTCTGCTGGTGAGAGTCTGGGAGCCGTCGGGCTGTGTGGCTGCGGTGCCGGGTCTTCAGGAAGCATCTCCAGGCTGAGGCCCGGAGGAGCTCCCTCACGCGCTCGCCTGTGGGCGTGAGGCCTTTCCAGCTGGTGGCAGAGACCCCTGCTCCCCTCGACCTGGGCGTCTCACAGAGACTCCTCCCAGAGTCTCACAGCATGGCAGCTGGCCTCCCGGCCGCAAGGGGTCGGAGGGAGAGAATGCACCAGAGAGCCCCCCAGACGGTGCCACAGTTTTCATAACCTCACCTCAGAAGGAACAGCCCATCGCTTCCTCTGTGTTGTGTTCACTTGAAGCAAGTCACTCGACTGAGCCTTTGCCCAGGGGGACAGGATCGATGGGGGCGTCTGAGAGGGTGCCCCCCACAGCCCAGGGCGGGAACAGGGAGAGCACAGTTCTGCACACAACTGTACTTTCCCAGTACTTAGGTTCACACTAGCTCACGGACATCAAGTGGCTCGAAACCAGTGTCTGTAGAGAGAATTTTGCAGGCGAGAAAGGGCTGCTGGGCTGTTACCTCGTTTTAAAAATACATGCTCAAGTTGTGCCAGTGCCTTCCATCTCATGTCATACCAGGTACTGGCCCTGACTGTCGGTAGTTAAACAGCAGTGGAAGGATGCGTGGTGGGCCGGCGGCGGGCTGCCCCAGGCCGCCTGGTTGGAGCCAGCCCCTCTGGGACCCCTGAAGGACGGCTTCTCCTTCCTGACGTCTCCCCCTTGTTGGAAGTCTGACCTGGACACCCGTGACTTTACAGAGTGATGTTTGCACGGAGATTGGGGGTTTTTAATGTCAGGCCTGTCCTCAGCAAGCCAGTCTAAACAAGATTACCTGTGACCTTGGGGAGCAGATATACAGGACCACAGGACTGGGGAGGGCCAGGTGCACAGGCCGTCACTTGGGGAACATTGTAGAGAAAACGCATTTCCGGTTTGCTTCACTCCAGTCTTTTCCTTGCGTCATTATGGTCAAGGTTAAAAACCAGCATAGAGACAGCCCTTTAGCCCTGGTGATTCCTGGGAATCCGGCCGCCTGGGGGCGTGGCTAAAGCTGGAGGGTGTGAGCCTGGCCTCTGGGCTTCCCTCCCCCTGGGAGGCCCCACTCCACCCCCACACACCCCTAGCCCAGAGCCTGCGGACCCCTGTACTGTGTTATGCTGGTGACACCAGGTGTTGAAAGTAAAAAATGTAATATAGTCCACATTTTTAACATGGCTATTCTTGTTGCCTAATGTTTGTACTTAAGACTGACTTCGAATCATAAGCATTTAGAAACACGTTGCTCCTAGAACATTTGTATTTGGTGACTTTGTTTAGGGAACACTCTCACAGTTACAGAAAATGATGAGGGCTTTAAAGACCTAATGTGTCCTAAACGTGGAAAGGACCACCTTTTAGTTTCCTAGGATCTTTTTTATATTATCTTTATTTTATGTATTTTATTTTCCTTTTTGTGTCACTTGGACAATTGAAGTGTTTTATTTTTAAAGATACAGGTTTTCACACATGTTAAATGTTTAATATTTGGAAAATTTGCTTTTCTGGTTAATTGAACTTTCTATATAGATGAAGGTTAAACCAAAATCTTTTCTAGAAAATCTCGTGAAATGAATTAGTATGCCTTCCCTGTTTTTCAAGTAGACAGAGCATAATGAAGCCTCTTTCACTCCAAAAAGTAGTAATTCTAAAGTAGTGTTAGCATGAAACTAAATGACCTTGCTCACGGTAGGAAAGATATGGAAACAACCCTTATGTATAATATTCCATTACATATGGAGTTATACATATGTAACATAATGGAGTTTTATATACTATTATTCCTATTAGGTGTTATGTTTTATTCAACCATAAAGAAGATGGAAATCCTGCGACTTATAGCAACACGGATGGGCCTGGAGGATGTTGTGCCAAAGTGAAATTAGCCAAACACAAGAAAATAAACACTGTATTAATATCACTTATATGTCGAATCTAAAAATGTTGAACTCATAGAAGCAGAAGGGTGATTGCTGAGGACGAGAGGGAGAGGGAAATGGGAGCTGATGAGCACAGGGTCCAGAATTCTAGCTGAGAAGACTACGCTCTGGGGTGTGCGATGTCTGGTAATTAGCGTCACTCTGGCGATCATTTCACAACGTGTGTACATGTCAGATCGTCACAAGCACACCTTAAATATGCACGACTTCAGTTTTACACTTCTGTAAAGCTTAGGGGGTGCACCCCTGAAAGACCCTTCCCTAAATAGAGAAGACTCACTGAGAAATAAATGGTTTCCCAAAAGATTAATCATCACTAGGGAGCTTTTTTAAAATGTATTTCATTACACATGTAGATTCCTGTTCCCAACATCAGACTTACTAAATTAAACTCTCTGGAGAAGGAGCCCAGAAACAGATATGCTGAAACTCTTCCTGTGTTTCAGGAGCTCAGTCGCGTTGGCTCTGCAGAGCCCGGGCTCCCCTCCTCCTTGGGCAGGCCATGCCCCTGGCTCCTGCCGCCCCCACCTTCCTACCTGGGGGCCCCGGGTCTCGCCCACCTCCAGCTGGGACCGCCACCCCCCCACCCTCCTGGTTCCTCTCCAGGGAGGCCTTGCTCCCCCTTCAGGGTCAGTGCCCGTCCAGGCCCCACAGAAGCGGACTTCATCTCTCCCTTTCTGCACAACCACTTTCACTGGGTCGATCAACACATTATATTCTAATAGTGTGTTGTGTGTGTATCTTCTCAAGATTTTTTTAAATTTAGAGTTTTTATTGAGCTGAAATTCACATAGCGTACAATTCACTATTTTTAAAGTGAAGAATTCAGTGACATTCAGCACTTTCATAATGACGTACGACCACCTCCATCTAGTGCCAGGTCATTTTCGGCATCCTGAAGAAAAACTCCCCGTACGCTTGGCAGTCACTTCCCAGCCCTCACTCTCCTCCGCCCCTGGCAACCAGGTGTGTGTGGATACCGATCCTGGTATTTCATGTCATGGAATCAAACGCCGTGGGACCTTGTCTAGCATCCTTCCCTGGATGAGTTCGGGGCTTGCGCACGTTGTGACATAGATCATGTTAGGGCATGAGTGGTATCATGGCAGCCGTGTAACGACGTTCCACTGGCGGGGCTCAAGCAACCAAGCTTGGAGGTGGGAAGTCGGGGCAGGGTCGGTTCTCCCGAGGGCTCCCTCTTGGGCTGGCACACGGCCGCTTCTCTGCTCCAGCGTCCCTGGTGTCCGTGTATCAGGTTTCCTCTTATAAGGACACTAGTCAAACTGGATATAAGACTCCCCTGAAGACCTCACTGTAAGTCAGTGACCTCTTTAAAGACCCTGTCTCTAAATATGGCCACATTCCGAGGTGCTGGGGGTTTAGGGTTTTAACCTCTGAAATTGGCAAGGGCGGCACAATTCAGCCCTTAGTATATCTTTTTTACAACTTAGTTTTCTTGCCATTTTCCCCTGGAGAGTTCTCTGAGCACCTGCCCCACCTTCCTTCTAGACTTTGAGCTTGAGGGCATAGCTCACATCTGTGTTCACAGCCTCCGCAAGCTCCGGGTGGGCTGAGCACCGTGCCCCTGTCCAGACCCTGGGCAGGCAACTGAGTGACCACTTTGTGTCCTCCGTCTGCAGTAAGTACACCGTGTGCGTCTGCCATGAACTAAGGATCCTTGTAACTCTTACTGTCGGAGAAGGCAGTTTTACAACAAGTATCTGCTTGGAAACTGTTTCGTTGTCATTTTTCTTTCTTTCTGATCAAACTAGAGAAAACAATTGGCTAATTGAGAATTCCCAGGACCAGGCAAGTGTACTCATTCCTTTTCTTCACACATGCTGTGTTACGGGTGACAAGTTAAAATGTGTCACCTGTCGTTCAGGAATTTAGTCAGAGAGAAAATAACCGGAGTGTCAGGGCAGAATGTGGGCAGTGTGCTAAGATAGAGAGAAAGCTTTGGGACAGAGGCAGGATCTGAGCTAAGAGTTTAGGGGGATGGGTTAGATTTGGGCAGGAAGGTATACATGTGGTAATCCGGGTAGTAATGAAAGATTAGGATTAGAGGGAAGCCAGGGAGGGTTCAAGGAGCAGCGGCAGGACAAGTTGGTGGGGTTCAGGGAGCAATGACAGGGTGGGAGTGCAAGCAGCTGGACAGGACTTGGGGTGTCCTGAGCACCCCCAAGCCTGCTTCAGGAAGCTCAGTGCGGCTTTAGGTGAGAGTGGGGGTGGGGCCCCTGGAACAGAGAGTTCTGATGGGGACTGTAGCTGTTTGGGGGTGGGGGCAAGGGCTTGAACTCCAGAGTCAGCCCGGCTCTGCTGCTTCCAGCGCCGTGGCTTCCGTCCGCTGAGCACTGTTGAGCGGCAGCCCCTGTCCCCACTCCTTCTCAGGCAGAATGGAACGAAGCAGCCTACTTCACAGGTTTCCGTAAGGATTAAATCAGCTAAGATATGCCGAGTGCTTGGAAATACACGTGGCTGTGTGTGGCAGACGTGCCGGCCGCGGTGATTACTCACACCAGGTCTGGAGAGGCTGGGGAGCGTGCAAGGAAAAACTGCTTTTCCTGCAAAAGTAAAGTCTGTATGTGAGAATGGAAATCAAGATGTCAGCCTCCCCTGAAGGCCGCTGAATAGGCTATCTGGAGTATTTGCTGTCCAGCGTAGGGGACCGGAGGACCACAAGGGGTGGGCAGGGCTGCTCATTTTATGGAAAAATAAAATTTCATGGTGCTTCCTTACATCCAGTAATTTGAGCATTATGGCAGAACCGGTGAGGCAGGCAAGATGGGTGTTTCCTCCCTGTGAAGCCAAGTGAGGTTCCCCCCAGGGCTGCCCCACATCGTCCTTATGAATCTGACCACATCATCACCCGGCTTAGGAGAAGACCCCAGGCTATTGCCTCTGTTTCCAGTTTCTTCTCAGAGCAGGGAGACTCTGGAGAGTGATCTTTCGAGCAGAAGTAGTATTTTTCTATTTGTCTATTTCCTAAAAAATAACTCTGCTTTGGTTGGAATGTTTGTGTGCCCCCAAAGTTCATGTTGAAATCCTAACCACGTTTGGGCAGTGACTGGGTTATGAGCGTGGAGCCCCCAGGATGAGATGGTGCCCTTACAAAGAGACCCCAGAGAACTTCCTTGGTCCTCTTGCATGTGAACACACAATGAGAAGATGCCATCCTTGAGGCAGAAAGTGGGCCTCCCCCAACACTGACTATGTGGGTGCCTCAGTCTTGGACTTCTTAGCCCCCAGAACCATGAGAAATAAGTGTGTGTTGTTTCTAAGTCACCCAGTATTTTTGTTGTAACAGCCCAAACTGACTCTTGTTTGTTGGGTACCTCCACGCAGAAGTCTCCATGCTGGGCGCCTTACCTGTGTTATCTTGGGGAGGGGGGGTGCCCGCCTTACCTCCGTGAAGTGCTCCTGTGTGATTGGACAGAGAAGGAAACTGAGGCTCAGAGGGCCAGTCATTTCCAGTGTCCCTGCCCAGGCTTGTCAGGTCCTGAAGCAAGTCCCCGCAGCGGGCAGTGCTGCCCATCTCGGGGCCCGGGACAGATGGGAAAAGCACCCCCAACAGGCAGCATAGCTGAGTTCCAAGAAAGGAAATGTTTACTGCAGATTTGTTTTTATTCTGAAGATAGCAAAAGGGGACCACTTGGAGAATGTTTGCCTTTGAGAATCACATTTTGAAACAGGTATCATGTCTCAGAAGAGCCCTCACGGACATGACAGGCTCTAAAATGGGTGACAAATGGGAATGATGGAGCAAAAGGTGAGTCTTACCTCTCGGTGACAGTCAGCAATGAGCGACTATCGGGCAGCTTGTAACTAAAAAGGGAATTTTGCTTATATGAGAAAATGAGAACCAAAAGGAAGTCTAAAACAGAGTTCAGGGCAGTTTAGATAATTAATGGTGAGCTCAGGGAGGTTTAGATCATTAATGGCAAGTTAATAAGAAACATGACTTGAGGGCGCCTGGGTGGCTCAGCGGGTTAAAGCTTCTGCCTTCGGCTCAGGTCATGATCTCAGGGTCCTGGGATCGAGGCCCGCATCAGGAACTCTGCTCAGCGGGGAGCCTGCTTCCTCCTCTCTCTCTGCCTGCCTCTCTGCCTACTTGTGATCTCTCTCTCTGTCAAATTAATTAATTAATTAATTAATTATTTTTAAAAAAAGACATGTAACTTGAAATACTGAAACAGAGTTTAAAATGTTCCAGGAATATTAATGTTTAATGAGACGAGTGGGTGCAAAGGCAGAAGTCAGGGAGAAAGGTGGTGCTCCTTGGGGCTGGGCAGATGAGACAGTGTGTGATGTTGGGAGGTCGGGGGCATGTGTGTCATCAAATGATCTCCAGAGTCATAGGCCCTGGAGGAGAGGGGGTGGGGGGCAGTGCAGCCTGGGCTGTCAGAGACATTCTGGATAGCAGTTTCCCCACATCTACATCAGTCTTGTTAGCTCACATGTCCTAGTGCTTTAGAAAACAACTGCACGTATTGTAGGACACTGTCCCAGGAACACACACACACACATACACACACAAACTAGGACAAGAGTCTAGGAAAACAAAGATTATGTGAAGAAATGTAAATGTCTATAACAAAAACATCCCAGGCAAGTCAAAGGCATGGAATGAGGTCAAGTGATAATGGCAGAGATACAGGTCCTTAACTGGGTGGGTGGGGGGATGGCTGTCATTAGGTGGAAACGGTGGAAACCCGCTTTTGTCCAAGCGGCATTGTGTGTCTGAGGCCAGACCAGGTACTCCGGGTCCTTAACGAAACCTTCTCAAGGGCCTGGCTGAGGAAACGTTTCTTTACCCAGCCAGGAAGTGAGTACTGGTGGGGGCTCTGGAACTTGTACCAGGGGCAACTCTACCTTTTTTCTAGATGTAGACTTGAGTTAAGCTGCCCTGGGTAAAAGCCAAGAAAAAAGAATATAAAAAGACTTCTCAGCCATCTTTATTGAAATTGGAATGGAGAGGAATGAATAAACCAGTCTGGTAAAGATAAGGCCTAACATTTAGGGAGTCTTAACCTGTTACAGAAAAGCAAGTACAGGGACGCCTGGGGGGCTTAGTCCAGTTTAGCATCCAAATCTTGGTGTCGGCTCAGGTTGTGATATCAGGGTCGTGAGATCAAGCCCCGTGTCAGGCTCTGCACAGTCTGCTTGCTCAACACTCTCCCTCAGCCTTCTTCTGCCCCTACCCTCATGTGCCCTTTCTCTTCCTCTCAAATAAATAAATCTTTTTTTTTTTTTCAAAGATTTTACTTATTTGACAGAGAGAAACACAGCCAGAGAGGGAACACAAGCAGGGGGAGTGAGAGAGGGAGAAGCAGGCTTCCCGCCGAGCAGGGAGCCCGATGTGGGACTCGATCCATGGTCTCTGGGATCATGACCTGAGCCGAAGGCAGTTGCTTAACCAACTGAGCCACCCAGGCGCCCTCAAATAAATAAATCTTAAGAAGAAGAAAGACAAGTGCAGGGGTGTCTGACTGGCTCAATCAGTAGAGCTGCAACTTTTGATCTCAGGGTTGTAAGTTTGAGCCCCATGTTGGGTGTGGAGATTACTTAAAAATAAAAAATTAAAAAATTAAAAAAAAAAAAGCAAGCATAATCATGGTGGTTAAAACGACTTTGTACAAATATTGATGCTTAGAGGCACCTGGGTGGCTCAGTCGGTTAAGCAACTGCCTTCGGCTCAGGTCATGATCCTGGAGACCGGGGATCGAGTTCCACATTGGGCTCCCTGCTCGGCGGGAAGCCTGCTTCTCCCTCTCTCACTCCCCCTGCTTGTGTTCCCTCTCCGGCTGTGTTTCTCTCTGTCAAATAAATAAAATCTTAAAAAAGAAAAGAAACAAATATTGATGCTTGGCAAGTCTTTAAAAAATAAATTGGCTTTATTGATTTATATGAGATGAAATTCACCTATTTAGTATTTGAAGTTCAGTAATTTTTTTTTAAAGTTCAGTGACTTTTTTCCAATGTATACTCATGTGCTGACCACCATATCCAGACACAGAACATTTTCATCAACCCATAAGGTTTCCTCATGCCCCTTTGCCATCAGTTTTCTCTATCCTACTCCTGGCCTGAGCAACCACTCCTGTTTTCTGCCCCTGTGATTTGTTTTTTCCAAAATGTCAGCAGACGTTTATCAGATAGCGCGTAGTCTTTTGCATCTGGCCACTCAGCCTGTGCAGTCGAGATTCAGCCATATTAGTGAACCTGGATTCCTCAATTTTTTTATGCATTCTCAAGTTGATGGACATTTGGGTTGTTTCTAGCTATTGCCTACTATGAACAGAACTGCTGTAGCCATTCACGTCCAGGTCTTTATGTAGGTATGTGAAATTATTTTATCTTGGGCATATTCCTAAGGTGAGATTGTATGGTAAATATATGTTTAATTTTTAAAGGTTTTTTCCCCACAGTTGCCACACAGGTTTCAGTTGCCTACATCTTTGTTAACCCTTTGTATTAGTAGGCTTTTCAATTTTACCCATTCTGTGATAGTGTCTCAGTATAGTTTTTATTTGCTTTTCCTTAATGACTAATGATAGTAGGTATCTTTTCATGTGCTTGTGAGATTCATGTATCATTAGTAAAATGTTTAAATCTTTTGCCCATTTTTAATTGACTTGTTTTTCTTCTTCTTGAGTTTTATGAGTTCTTTGTAGGGGCGCCTGGGTGGCTCAGTTGCTTAAGCGTCTGACTTCAGCTCAGGTCATGCATGATCCTGGAGTCCTGGGATCGAGCCCCATGTTGGGCTCCCTGCTCGGCAGGAAGCCTGCTTCTCCCTCTCTCACTCCCGCTGCTTGTGTTCCCTCTCTGGCTGTGTTTCTCTCTGTCAAATAAATCAAATCTTTAAAAAAAAAAAAAAAAAAAAAGTCGTAAGGAAGAGAAAAAACATTTACAGGACTATATTTATCAAAAAGAATTTACATATAAATGGACCCAAGCCGTTCAAACTCACGTTTTCGAGGGTAAACTGTGTTATCTATGATCAGTGATTATAACTCACCCAAAGCTCAGATGGTTAGCATATTTTAGTAATGGAAGTATTTTTAAATTAACATGTGTACAGTTGTTCATAATGCTATTGCACACTTAATAGACTACAGTATAATGTAAACATAACTTTTATATGCACTGGGAAACCAGAAATTTCATTTGACTTGACTTTTTGCAATACTCGCTTTACTGCAGTGCTCCGGGATCGAACCCACCATATGTCCAAAGTCCGCCTTTGTGTAAAGACTGTTCATTCTTGGGCACCTGGGTGGCTCAGTGGGTTAAAGCCTCTGCTTTCAGCTCAGGTCATGATCTCAGGGTCCTGGGATGAGGCCCGAGTCAGGCTCTCTGCTCAGCAGGGATCCTCCTTCCTCCTCTCTCTCTCTGCCTGCCTCTCTGCCTGCCTGTGATCTCTCTCTCTCTGTCAAATAAATAAATAAAATCTTAAAAAAAAAAAAAGAAACAATAAAAAAAAAAAAGACTGTTCATTCTTGAATGACCTTGGTACCTTTATCAAAGTGGAGTCTACTTCTAGGCTCTCTATTCTGTTCCACTGATTTTTTTTTTAACCAGTTATTTTTATTGAGAGGTAATTCACATACCATAAAATTCACCATATCAAAGTACATGATTCAGTGGTTATTAGTATATTCACAAGGTTACACAACCATCACTACTGTCTAATTCTACTACATTTCCATTACTCCAAAAAGAATATTCCATTGATTGTTACTGCCGGGGGCCAACCTCGGCAGAGATGTGGGCCCCGAACCACGGGATGTCTGGCAGGCAAATAATGACTCGGACATGGAAATCTGACGCAAGCTGACAGACCCGAGGTCAGTCAGGAGAGACCTATGAAGCAGGCTCAGGCTCACACCCTGGCTTTTTAGCATTGGCTTTCTAGCTCTAGCTCTCTAGCTCTGGCTTTGGCCCTCTTGCTCTACTTCTCTCTCTCCTTCTGTCTCTCTTCTGTCTGCTCTCTGTCTGCTTCTCTTTCTGCTTTCTTTGCTTCTCTGTTTCTGTCCTCGCTTTGCTTCTGTCTCTCTTTTCAGGCTCTCTCGCCCTCGCAGGCTGTTGCTGCCTCTGCCTTTGTCTCTGTCTCCCCTGACTGTGAAGGGTCCCAGTCTTTTATTATTCCCAAGTGAAGAAGTTGGGTGGTGCAGTTAAATCTTTAACTGCTTTTGCACCCGCCCTAGAGACAGGATTAGTATTGTTACTGCAGGATACAGAGTGATTGCTTAAACTCACAGAAGCTGAGACCATTGAGGCAAAGGGATCAAGGAATACAGATAAGAGATACAGAGATATGATTACCAGGAGGAGGATTAAATGGAACTATATGTCTTGGATAAGCACACAAAGGATATATTGCCCCAGCCCACAGGATAAGTGGCTTTCTGGATTCTAGGTGGGGAAAGCCCAGAGGGACTTTCATTCACATTCACATTCACGGGTACCTCCACCAAAGTTTCTGGTGGCTTGGGAGGGGTGGATCACGCACCTTCCCCAACGATTGATTTTTTTCCAACTTTGTTGATATAGTTGTTGTATAAATTTAAGGCATACAGTGTGTTGATCTGACACATTTCTCTATTACAATATGATTTCCACCATAGTATCAGCTAATACCTCTATCATGTCACATATTTACCATTTCTTTTTTTTTTTTAAGTTGTATTTATCACTGCACTGACCATGGGGCTTGAACTCAAAACCCTGAGATCGAGAGTTGCATGCTCTACCAACTGAGCCAGTCAGGTGCCCAGTTACTTTTTTATGGTGACATTTAAGATCTATTCTCTTAACTGTCCAGTATATAATACAGTATTGTACACAGTAGTCACAGTGATGTGCATCACATTCCAAGAACATGTTCATCTTCTCACTGGGAGTTTGTACCTTTTGACCAAATCTCATTTCCCCCAGTCCCAGCACCTGGTAATTACCATGCTATTCTCTGTTTCTGCAAGTTTGGCTTTCTTACAGTCCACATATAATAACACAGGGTATTTGTCTTTTTCTGACTTCTTTCACTTAGCATAATGCCCTCAAGGTCCATCCATGTTGTTATTACATACAGCAGGATTGCCATCTTTTTCATGGCTGAATAGTATTCCATATATCACACACACCCCACCACATCTTCTTTATCCATTCATCTATTGATATTTAGGTTGTTTCCATGTCTTTGGCTGTTGTAAATAGTGCAATGAACATGGGAGTACAGATATGGTAGTTTTGTTTTTAATTTGTCTATGATCAAACATTATCTAGCCATACTGTTTTCCATACTGACTGTACCCATTTACATTCCCACCAACAGTGTACAAGGGTTGCCTTTTCTCTGCGTCCTTGCCAACCTTTATTATCTTTTTGGTGATAATCATTCTAACAGGTGGGAGGTGATATCACATTGTGGTTTTGATTTGCATTTCCCCAATATTGAGCACCTTTTTTCATGTACCTGTTGGCCATTTGTATGTCTTTGGGAAAATGTCTACTCAGTTCCTCTGCCCGTGTTTTAATTGGATTGTTTTTGTTTTCATTTTTTAGTTGTATGGGTTTTTTCAAATATATTTTGGATATTAACCCTCCAGCAGATATATGGTTTGTAGATATTTTGTTCCATTCAGTAGGTTGCCTTTTCATTCTGTTAGTTGTTTTTCCTTTGCTGTACAGAAGCTCTTTAGTTTAATGTAGTCTCACCAATTTTTGTTTTTGCTGCTTTTGGTGTCACATCTAAAATCTTGGTGCCGGGGCAGCTGGGGGGCTCAGTCGTTAAGCGTCTGCTTTTGGCTCAGGTCATGTGCCTAGAGTCCCAGGATCGAGCCCCACATCAGGCTTCCTGCTCTATCTCACTCT
Organism: Spilogale gracilis; assembly: GCA_004023965.1. NCBI lineage: Eukaryota > Metazoa > Chordata > Mammalia > Carnivora > Mephitidae > Spilogale > Spilogale gracilis. Next base: position 8,516 of record PITA01024548.1, on the reverse strand, counting down.
CCCTGCTCATATTCCCTTTCTAGCTGTGTTTCTCTCTGTCAAAGAAAATCTTTAAATAAGTTTAAAATAAAAACTTGCTGCCAAGACCAATGTCAAGCTCTCCCCTTGTAGGATTTTAGTTTACAGGTCTTATCTTAAACCTCTAATTCATTTCAAGTTAATTTTTATGCGTGGTGTAAGATGAGTATTCAATTTTATTTTTCTGCATTTGACTCTTCAGTTTTCCTGACACCATTAATTGTAGAGACTGTCCTTTTCCCATTGTGTATTCTTGGCTCCATGTCCAAGGTTAGTTGACCGTATATGTTGGGGTTTATTTCTGGGCTCTCAATTGTGTTCCAGTGTCCATGTGTCTGTTTTTATGCCACTGTCATACTGTTTTAATTACTATAGCTTTCTAGTATAGTTTTAAAGCAGGAAGAATGATGCCTCCAGCTTTGTTCTTTCTCAGGATGGCTTTGTCTGTTTGGGGACTTTTGTGGTTCCATACAAGTTTTAAGATTGTCTTTTATATTTCTGTGAAAAATGCCATTGGGATTTTGATAGGTTGCACTGAATCTGTACATAGCTTTAGTTATTAATATGGACATTTTAACAATATTAACTTCTGATCCATGAACATGGGATATCTTCCCATTTATTCATGTCTTACGTTTTTGTCATCAAGATACTATGGTTTTCAGTGTACTGAACTTTTTCCTCCCATGTTAAATTTATTCCTACATATTTTATTGTTCTTGGTATTTTTGTGATTAGGATTGTTTTCTTAATTTCTTCTTCAGATATTTTGTCATTATTGTATAGAATACAATCAATTTGTTTGTTGATTTTGTACCCTGAAGCTTAACTAAACTTGATTAGTTTTTAACAGTTTTTTTGATGATTTTTTAGAAATAAAGACAGTTTTACTTCTTCCTTTCCAATATGGTTGCCTTTTATTTCTTCATTTTCCTGATTGCTCTGGCCAGGACTGCAAGTAGTATGTTGAATAAAACTAGTGAGGGTGGGCATCCTTGTCTTGTTCCTTATCTTAGAGGAAAAGCTTTTGGTTTTTCACTGTTGAGTATGCTGTCAGCTGTGGGTTTGTCATATATGACCTTTATTATGTTGAGGTATGTTCCTCTGTCCCCAGTTTGTTGAGTTTTTATCATGAAAGAATATTTGGTCAAATGCTTTTTCTGCCCCTACTGCGATGATCATATGGTTTTAACTTGCATTTTATTAATGTGGTATATTTGTTGATTTGTGTGTGTTGAACCATCCTTGGATCCCAGGGATTAATCCCACTTGATTATGGTGTATGATCCTTTTAATGTGCTGTTGCATTCCATTTGCTAATATTTTGTTAAGAATTTTTGCATCTATATTCCTTAGGAATATGAGTCTGTCATCTTCTTGTGGTAGTGTTTTTTAGCTTTGGTATGGTATTGGGGTAATGCCAGGCTTATAAAATGAGTTTGGGAGTGTTCCTGCCTCTTTAGCTTTTTGGCTGAGTTTGAAGAGGCCTGGCATTAATTCATATTTAAATGTTTGGTAGAATTCAGTAAAACCATACAGTCCAGGACTTTTCTTTCTTTGGAGGTTTTTGATTACTGATTCAATTACCTTATTTGTTATTGGTTCATATAATCTCTTTCTTCATTTTTCTCTCTTGATAAGTTGTATGTTTATAGGAATCTATCAGTTTCCTGTAGGTTATCCAATTTGTTGGCATACAACTGTTCATAGTAGTCATCTGTGATCCTGTGTATTTCCATGGTAGCAATTGTAATGTCCCCTCTTTTGTTTCTGATTTTATTTACTTGAATCTTTTAGTCTAAACTTTTGTCAGTTTTACCTTTAAAAAAAAAACCCAGCTTTTAGTTTCCTTTATGTTTTCTATTTTTTGACCTCTATTTATTTCTGTCCTGACCTTTGTTATTCCCTCCTTCTGCAAACTTTAGGCATAATTTGTTCTTCTTTTCCTATTTCCTAGAGACCTGTCCTTTACCCTGTTACTATATGCATCTTAAAAATGTAATGCACAGGGGCACCTGGATGGCTCATTTGGTTAAGCGGCTGCCTTCGGCTCATGTTGTGATCCCAGAGTCCTGGGATCAAGCCCCACATTGGGCTCCCTGCTCAGCAGACAGCCTGCTTCTCCCCCTCCTTCTGCCTGCCACTCTGCCTACTTGTGCTGTCAAATACATAAATAAAAATCTTTTTAAAAAAATGTAATGCACAGAGGTGCCTGGGTGGCTCAGTGGTTAAGCATCTTGACAGTCTTGCTCCCTCTGTGAGACAGGGACCTGCTCTTTGAAAAACTGTCTTTATCCCAAGACAGGAACAGTGGGAGGGAGAGAGAAATTCCTGAACTCAAAAATAGTTGAAGTCAATGTTACTGTAATACAATGCCAAGTTGGTATGAATTTTGAAGAATCAGCTCCTTTGGGCTACTGTGCCTCTGGGGTCCTCCCCTCCCCCCGCTGCCTCCGTGCATGGTCATGCTGGACAACAGGGCCCAGGGGTCCTGGCTGTGGGGGTTCCATTCAAGGGACGGGTAGAGAGCTGCACAGCTGTTTCAACTAACACTCTCATTAACCCTTCGTTTGTGGTTTGTGAAGCATGGCCTTAGGAAGTGGGGGGATTGCTTGTTTCCCCTTTATGGGGAGACTCCTGAGATACCAGATGAGATCTCCTTCAGCCCTGGGGGGAAGGAGACAGTTCTTCCTGCTGCTGCTGACCACAGGCTGTCCCAGGAGAGGAGGCTGGAGAGGAGACAGACCTTATCTTCTAGTCCTTGTTGTTCATATATACAACAAGTTTCTTGGGTGTTTTATTTATATATAATCATATCTATTAATATCTATATGAATCATAATAATGCATGTATACATATATATATATATATATGAAAGTCATTTTGGGCAAGGAAAAATGACCAAGTTCCTCCAGACAGAAAAGTAAAATTCCTGGGCTATCTGATTAGGAAACTGTGAGTAAACACAGTGGTAGCTTCCCTGAGTCCTTCTGCCTATCATGATTGAAGGAACATTTATAAACCTAAAAAAAAGCCCAGTAACAGAAAAACAAAGCTATTTGTTTTTGAGATAGTTGAAAACCCCTGTAAACTGAAGCTAGCAGCGCCCGATCCCTGAAAAGTGGTACGAGGGCTTTTTAGTTCTCACTGGGTTTTGCTCTTCCCAGAATAGACTCTGTTAGCTTTTAAATGCTTTTTTGAAAGCCAAGTACAGACCAATTTGTGCTTTTTAGAAATATTTCGGGTCCTGGGATGCACCCGTGAGCACCCACGAGGCCAGGGTGTCATGAGCCCTGAGGAAGAAAGGGGTGTCTGGGCTCAGAGCCGCTGGCTTCCGTCTGCTGATCCTCGTGCTAATGTGGCCTTTAAAGTGGGATCACAAAAATTTTTTTCTGGTGAGGGTTTCGCATATGAAAGCGTTGGATTCCATTAGTTCTGTGCATCCGGTTCCCTTGAAACCCCAGTCATTCCAACACAACATGTTTTTCTAGTAGTTTTGGACCCAAAGAATTCTGGCCGCTGCCAGCAAACAGTGGGCAGCTGTGTGTTAGGGCTCACAGGAACGTGAGTAAACGGAGCCACTTTATGTCAAGTATTTAACAGCATGTTTAGTAACACAGCCTGCATTTCTTCCCTACTTCTTGGAATTCCGAGTTTTAGCTGCGCTCTCAGCTGTTTTAATTGCGTTGAACTGAGGGTAATGAGAAGAGCATCGGAAGGATTCGAATGCTTGGGGGACATGTAATTAATCAAAAACCCCCATTAGGCTTAATTTTCTGTGATTTTTTTTTTCTTAAAAGTTTATTTCTTTTTTAAAACTTTAGAAACGGAGATCCACGTGTCGCTTGTGGACACGGGTTGTTCTTTGGCAACACTAACAGGCAGCTAGCTCCCCTCTGCTTTGCCTTCCTCCCCCTTTCCTATCAGACCCACCCCCGGTAACCAGCAACTTTGCAGAGAATTTAAACTGGCTTTAACAATATTCTTAACAAAAGGTAATTCTGAAGGTAACTCTATTACCGAAAGAACTGAATCCTGAATCCCAGAGCGCACTGGAAGTGCAATTTGGATTATTGCTGATTCCAGGGGGATGGTGGTGAAGACCAGCGGGGGAGCCCTGGGTGGAGCGAGGGCGGGTGAGCCCCGTGTGCTGGCGGTGTCTCAGTAATGCTTAGGGCTCCTTTGGGGGTGCAGGTGGTGTTCTAGAGCTTTGTAGTTGTATTGGTGGTCATCTTCCAGAGTCTTCCGCTCATTCATTCTGTCCCGAGTCACTGGAGGGGCGTGTGATGGGCTCTCCAGTGGATCCGGGTCCCAGGACAGCCGAGTCCCGACGCCCGCGTCTCTCACTACCAACCGCTGCGGCCTTCCCCCGTCTGACTGGGAGAGGCAGGTCCCTCCAACAGTCAGCAGGGCTTGGCTTGACCTCTGATTTCTTGGCTCTGTCCAGTGCTCCTTCTGGGAGGCTCGTTCCTCCAGAGCTATGAAATACTGTCTTAAGTACAGGGAGGGTGGGCTCAGGCCTCCAGGAACCTGCATTTGAGATAATTTTATCCACTTTTGGGTAGGCCTGACCTCTCAAGTGGTTATCGAAGAGTTGTTTAAATAGGTGTGTGTTCTCTTCTTTCTAGAAGAGTTAGCAAACCATCTAAAAAGGAATGGCTTTCTGAGACAAAAATAGTGCTTTTGTGTTGCTTCAGACTTAAATTTAAGTTGTATGTCCAAGCTCCCCATTTCTCAGCTACGAAAACAGAACAGCTGAACAAGAACCATTTTGTCAATTTAGCCTTAAAATGTTTGTGAAAAATGAAACCTTTTAGATGGTACACCGAAGGACAGTCACTCCCTTTCCCTCCACTGCTTTTGGTCTGAGTTGTCACTGAGGAAAAACGAAGACCTCTGGGGGCAAACAAGGTAGGTGGGAGTTAGCTGCCTTGACTCAGACCCCTCGGCCCCTCGGCCGTGCCCTGCGGGTGGACGTCGGGTAGGGACATGGCACAGAGTCGCGGCCCTTTCTCCTTGACCTCGTGCCGGGCAGGATGAACATACTGTGAGCAGCGGCCAGCATGCCAGTGAAGGGCTGCATCCCTCTCCAGCAGGCTGCTGGCACACGTATTCTAAAGGCAAATCAGTTGCTCTTTTTCTTAGGAGCCAAGTGTAAGAAACCTCTGCGTGGTCCACGGCAGTGTGGATGGGCCCCGGGTGGGTCCTGACAGACGGAGAGGCCCGAGTCCGAACCCCAGGAGCCACACCTCACTGCCCCCCCCCCCCGCGGCCCCACCTGCCACGAGCCCAAAGAACAGATCCAGAGAAGTCTGTCGGCCTCGTTTTACCACGTTGGGTTTTAGAAAGTGACTAAGATTAAGGGAGGCCACCACAAATCCTAAATAAAAGGTTAGCTAACTGCTGTTGATGGGGGATTGTGACGCGTGCATGTTGAACTCAGATAAGAATATAAACTGGTGACAGTAATTGTAGACCGAGAGGCCGGCAAATTGTGCGCCTTCTGTGATGTCAGTTGTTTTCATTAGATCGGTTTTCTTTGAGATAAGATTTTACACACCAGAAAATTCACACCTAAGTATATAGGTGGATCTTTCGGAAACCTGTGTGCGCCGCCGTCCTGCGTTCCACACCATGTGGAGTTGGACTTCTCCCCGTGAGCCGGTCATAGACGCCGCGTGTTACCTCGCCCCCACTCCGAGTCTTGCTGAATCCCACGCCTGGTGGGACCCTGCGGTTCCGAGCTCCCAGGACAGCGAGCATGCTGCCTGCCGGTGGGGCTGCCCGGGGCGACCTCGGTTTGCCAGCGTCCCATCAGACTTCCTGGAACACAGGTCAAGGATACGAATTCCAGGATGGTGGCAACTTCTGAGCACTGATTCCGCGGGGCGTGCCTGGCAGGTCGCAGTCATGTGTTCTTGGTCCTCAGCAGACGCCTGGGGGTGCCTTCTGGGTGAGGACGTCCGTGGGAGCCTGAGCCACTGGCTGCCTGGGCCCTCTGGAGGCAGGAAGTGTTCTTGTGCAGTTTTGGGCGGGAAGCAGTGAGGGGGGTGCCTCCTCCCAGAGCTGGTGAGAGCTTTCCCAGGGCAGGAAGGTGTGAATAACTATGCACCTGTGTAGGTCGCTGTCTCAGTTTCCCCATCTGTCAGACGGGGAGAACCTAGACAGTAAGGAGATGTCCCACTGCGTGGGAACTCGAGAACGTAAGCGGAGCCTTTCGCACGGGGCCAGGCACGAGCACAGGCCCTCAGCTCCCAGCGGCTGGCATGACTCCCGTTCTCCCCACTGAGCCACAGGTGGGCACCTTCTTCCCGGGCCTCAGCCCTGCCGGGGGTCCCCCTGCTCCCCCACCACCTGTGGCCGCGCTCGCCCCTCTCTGGCTGTGGGGTCGGGCCTCCCCCCGAGCGCCCGCCTCCCCGTTCCCATCCAGCCCGGCCCCCTAGAGCCCTTGCCCAGACCTGGCGTCCAGGGATTTTCCAGCCGTTCTTTCCAGACTTTTAGAGCAGGCCTGGGGGTGGGAGGGGATGGTCCTGTCTCTCTCATTGGTCATTTTGTTTTAAAGGTGGCAAAATAATTGCCTTCAAAGTGCTATGGTATTAAAAAAAATCTCTTTGTAAGCTGCCTGGCATGGCCAAACAGTGGGCACCCGGGGAGGCTGCCGAGGCGGCATTCGGGGGACCCCGTGTGGCATCACGGACGGTAATGCGCCTGCTTGTCTCACGGACCCAGGAGGGGTCACAGTGGGAGGGGACAGCGGAGCCGAGACCCTCACTTCTTGATTTCAAAGGCAGGCCGCTGAGCCAGAGCCGCTGGCTGGGATAATGTAAGAAAGGTGTTCAGCCAGAATCGTTTCCGGGGTAGTCAGTGGGGTTGGCGAGGGGTCGGCCGGGCAGGAAGCCCCCGTCGTGGCTGTAAAGCAGCCAGCCAGCCGGAGAGTGACAGCATCAAAGCGGCCACAGGATGCGGCCCGAGCCGTCCGGGCTCGCCGCCCACCAGCCGGGCAGCCGAGGGACGCTAGCCCCCGTGCGCCCCCCCTGCGCCCCCCCTACGCCCCCCTGCTCCGGGCCAGCGCCGCTCAGAGTTCAAGGCCTTTTGTTTTTTCACCTGTTTCCTACAGTTCCGAGAGACTTCTGAAGAATTAATGTGTAACCGTATCAGAGCCTCGGGCATTTTCTGCAGGGAAAATAATGTCACACCAGGGAGGGGGCAGCAGCCGCTTGCCTGAGATGCAGGGACTGTTCTCCAAAGTCAGGAAAGCCGCTCGGGGTGGGCCTGTGCGCCCTGGCCGAAGACTCGGCCGCACGGGTCACCGCGGCCCCGGCTGCTGGCGGGGGCGGCAGGAAGCGGGTCACACCGGTTCGGGAGCTGCGGCGCCCCCCGAAGCCCGTCCCTCCCGCTGCCTTTTCTCACCATCATAAGCTGCCGGCGCGGGGTGCGGTGTTGGCAGCAGAGAGACCGTCTGAAGCTTTACAAGGCTGTCCCGCACTGTGACTTTTTTTTTTTTAACGATTTTATTTATTTGACACACAGAGAGGGATCACAGGCAGGCGGGCAGAGAGGAGGAAGCAGGCTCCCTGCTGAGCAGAGAGCCCGATGCGGGTCTCGTTCCCAGGACCCTGAGATCATGACCTGAGCCGAAAGCAGAGGCTTTAACCCACTGAGCCACCCAGGCGCCCGTACTGTGACATTTTAATCCATGTGGGATGACCAGTCTGGAGACGCCTTTATTGAAAGCCTGTTCTCGTGTTCAAAGCTGGTGTCCATCAAAGCCCGTCTGCAGATAAGTTTAAGAGGAGTTGAGGGTAGCGGGTTCCGGTTTGGGTCACCGGGAATGCGGGGCTTTCCGGCTGGGTCCGCAGTCTGCAAGCTAGCATGAGGGGGTCTCCCAGCGAACCCTGCCTTTTACACGCTCACCACCAGGTGGCTAAGAAAAACAATTAAGCAGGAAAAAGTTAACAGTTATGGAAATGACTTGTAATCACTTTTAATTTCTGCTTCAGCAGTGAAATAGGAAACCACAGCCAGGCTGTGTGGGAAGGCTGAGAAGTGCTGAGCACGTGAGGGCAGCGCTGGGGGCCGGAGGGCCACCCGGAGCCGTGCTCTTCTTTTCTTAAATACTGACAATGCTGAAGTAGCCACATTTTGCTGAAGTCAAACTTCCTCAGACTCTCTGAGCCTGTCCCACCTCCCTGCTGCGCCCCCGGCTGTCCATACTCCTCCCGACCAGTTGGGTTTGGGACCCGGGTTCGGGGGGCTTGGGGGTTTGGTCTCTTCGATTCCAAATGGAAGGTGCTGACACCCCCGCACAGCAGCGGCCTCCCGCTCAGTCCCCGACACACCGATAATGCCCTTCAGAGCTGGTGCTCACGGGGTTCAGAGTTGGCTCTAAAACCCCAAAGTGAAACAGGCCACGTTGCTTGTTAGTATCCCGTGACTCTCTATCACTGATTTTGTAGGGAAATCCATGCGCTGTAGGGATGGTGACGTAGCAGCATAG
>PITA01024547.1:0-26090 GCA_004023965.1 Spilogale gracilis | reverse complement strand
TCCGTGAAAATGACGGGGTGGGGGTGGGGGGTGGAGGGCAAGAGCAGAGGAGCCTCAAAGCCAAGGCAGGGCCTCAGGTTGCTCATCTGTAACTGAGGGGCCCTCTGTGGGACTTTGTGTCACAGATACCTAACTGTTCACTCCGCCAGCCCCCCTCCCTGCATCTCCCGGCAAGCGGCTCAGGGAGCGGCGGGAGGGGGCAGCAGGCATGGCTGGTGGAGACCACGAGCTAACCCACTGACCTGTTAAATGCAAACCGCACACTCTCCCAGGCAGTGTTGGGACCGCATCACATCTGGGACAGAGAGGAAATGGGAGCAGGGGCTTGGGGGCAGCTCCAGTCCCAATCCGAGGATACTGTATGTGTGACCATATTTGGAAAAAGGATCTTTGCAGATACAATCAATTAAGGATCTAGAGATTGGATCGTCACAGATTTGGTACAGGCCCTGAATGCAAAGACAGCTCTCCTTCTAAGAGAGAAGGCGACTTGACAGACACAGAGAAGGACGGGACCACGGACAAGAGGACGCAGCCACAGGCCAGGAGTGCCCAGGGCCCCCAGAGCTGGGAAGCCGGGAGGGGCCTCTCCCAGAACCGCTGTCCCACCCATACTGGGATCTTAGGTTCTGGCCTCCAGACCCCCAAGAGGATAGGTTTCTGTTGCTCTAAGCCCCCTGCTCACGGCAACGCGGCACCGCTGCCCCAGCCACTCACACACAAGGGACTGCAGGCGCAGGAGCGTCTGACCTAAAGGCGATTTTGTCCAGGACCACCTTTCCTCCCGAGCTTCAGGCTCCCGCCCAGCGGTACACCTGCTCCCTGCTGTGGGAGTTGGGGTGGCAGGGAACGTGGTTCCGGGCGCGTGGGAGGTGGGGCTTCGGCCCCCGAGAGCACCTCCTCAGCTTCCTTTCCACCCAAGATGGAGTTGCCAGAAGTCGGGGGGGCAGGGGAGCAGGTGTGAGGAGTGGCCCGGGCTGCAGCCCCCGGGCCCCTGGAGCAAGGCAGTCAACCTTGGAGGCTGTTTCAAATGGGAAAACAGATCACATGGGAGCCCAGTTCTTCCAATCGCGGGCGGGGGCCCCCCGTGTGAGCGCAGTGATGTAGAGCCATGCTGCCCCCCAGAATGGGGGGAGGAGCACACCCAAGTTGGGAAGGGCGGCACCGTTTGCGGACCACTCACGCTGCCAGGAAGCTCAGCATGTCACCTGTATTACACAGCACGAGGCACCTCAGCTTCCCCAGCAGGGAGCTGCAATCATAGCGTTTTAGAGACAAAGAAACTGAGGCACATGACCTTCCCAAGGCCACGTCAGAAACCAGAAGAGCTCAATCTTGGCTGAGCCGCTAAAAGGCATAAATAAAGGGTTGCTGACCAGGTTGAGGGCCCAGGGGAAGCAGAGGCCAAGATCCGGGGTAGAGCAGGGACAGAGCCGTCAGCAGAGCCCAGAGCTAAATGAGGTCTGGACTCCGCCCAGGCCAGCTGTGTTTTCTCTGGGGTGGAACTAGAGGCCACTGGGCGGGACCCTGGCCTGGGACACGGGTCTGCCCTAGGGTTCAGCATTCTCAAGCTGATTCTCAGAGGTGGCTAGGAGTCGTGGAGGAAGGATAGGAGAGATCTGGGGTCAGATTGCAGCCAGCCTTTCCGGGCAGGAAACAGGGCCTGGCTGAGTCTCAGATGGGGTTAGCTGGACAGAGAAACCCCGGCCAGGGGAAAAGTGTAAATGAAAGTCAGGCATGAATCTTCGAGAACAGTCAGGAGCCCAGTGAGGCCACAGCGTCCCTGGCTGTGGGTGGGTGTGGAGGGGGATGGGGTTCTCGAGTGTCCTGGCCCGATCAGTGGTCCCTCTGCGGGATTTGAGGCCCAGGCGGTGGACACATGGTCTCCTGGGGTGGGGAGACTTGCTCCCCATATGTGAGGCTCTGGCCTGATTTCAGAGACTCTGAGTCAGGAAACCAGAGCCAAGGTGAGAGGCCAAAGATCCAGAAGGACGGAGGCCCAAGGGCTGACCTGCCCCTGGCTGCCTTCTCTCCTCGGCCAGCGTGGCAGGTGGAGGGGGGCCGGTGAGGGTCTCTCTTTGAGAAGTGCACGGCGCTGGGAGCTGGGAGGAGTAGGTGCCCCGAGGAGAGCCCCGGAGTCCAGCTGCGACGGGGCCTGATATGTGCGGGTATGCGCCGGGGCTGCCCATGGAGGAGCTCCGTGCCGGCGGGACCAGAGTTAGCCCATTTTACTGCTGGGGAAACTGAGGCTCGGGGTCACGGCACCTTCCCAGATGGCACAACAGCAGGTGCTATGCTGGGGCTCACCCACGCCACATGCTTGCTCCCAGACTGGAGCGCCAAAGGGCCTAGCTGTCCCCTCTTTGGAGCCTCACCCTTCTCTCTGGCCAGGCGAGGCCCCCGTACCAGAACCCTCAGGCTTCCTGGAGAAGGCCCTGGCCCTCCCTGCTGAGGGCCCCCTCCTTACCTGGTGACTGTGGGGTGACAGGTGACCAGGGCTGGCTGGGAGGAGTGGGCACAGTGCAGCTGGTCCTCCTTCAGGGGACACCCCCTGCCCCGACTTGAATGTAGGGAGAGGAGAGGAGAGGGCACAGCAGGCCAGACTGTCCTGTTTATCGCATCACAAAGTCCAGTCCTACGCTGCCTGGGGGTTGGGGGGAAGTCTCAGAGCGGTGCTGCCCCCAGGGGCCCCAGCCTGGCCCAGCTCGTCCCTCTGCAGCGACTCCACTGGGGCACCCGTGGCCTTGGGGGCACCCCAAGAAAATGGCACACTTTACCAAGGTGAGCCCCAGGCAGGAGGGAGCTGGGCGAGAGGCACTTGCTTGCTTCAGAGCTCTGGTCTGAGGGCAGGGGCCACCGTGGTGAGCCCAGCACTGCGACCGGAGCACCTGCTGCACGTACAGTCTGCAACCAGGGTCAGGGTCTCTGGAAGACTCGATCTCCCCATCTGTGGTATGGGAGGGGACCCAGGACACTGGGCCTCTGGGCATCCCTAACAGGCGACCCTCCGGGGTGTGGCGCGGGACAGATGTCCTTTTCTACTTACCGGAATCTTCTAGATGGAGCTGCAGAAAGAGAAGCGAGCCACAGCTCCCCGGGAACAGAGGCGCAGAAGCTGGAGGCATCAGTCACCAGCACGGAAGCAGCAGCAGAGGGAGGACGCTGCCCAGAGTGGGGGCTCGCCACGGCCTTTCGGAAGGACCCACGAATCCTCTCGTCTGCCATTTCCAAACGTTTTCCCCCTGTAGCCACAAAAGCTTTCAATACACACAAAAATCTCATTTGGAGTGCCAACATGAAAAATTTCAAATTGAAAGAATTTGTTTACTAGCTTACATCTGTTTTATAAATTAATGCATTCACTCCACATATAGTCAGTAACAGCCACACAGCTCCCAGGGGATGACTTCCAGATTGGGACCCAAGCATGTCCCTGCCTCTGTGGTCACCAGCGGCCCTCAGCAGTGACAAAAGTGGAGGAGGACATGTGTGTAAAGCTCTGGTTTGCTTGTGTGTGGAGGTCACAGAGGGAACAACATTGACTGAGCAGACTCACGTCTGGGGGGCCCAGGCACGACGCCAGATGCATGTGTTGCCCATAAACCCCACCAGCACTGTGGGAAGCTACACGCGGTCCTGCAAGTTATCTCCCAGATTTCTGCGGCTGGAAGGGAAGGACTTGACAATGGAGAGAATGTATCTACCCCTCAGCTAACGTCTGCCAGCAGCCAGCCCTCCCTCTGCTCTCCAGCAGCGTCGCTGGTGGATGGGGCAGGATACAGCCCCTGCACCCCCCCCCCCACGGGGCTTTCTGATGCCAGGACTTGAAGCCAGAGATGTGGACCACTTCTCTGGTCTCCGCTGGTGCCTGTGCACAAATGGGGTTGAGTCTGGAAGGGACAGAGGCGCCGCGTGTTGGCTGGTCAATCTCTCTCGTGTGCTGGGATCCGGGAAGCCTTCCGAGGTGCTCCCCCAGCCCGGGGCTGTTCCCGGGACTTCACACCCTACCTTCAGAAGGTCAGTCACTAGCTGCTCCCCTGGAGGGGGCTGGCTGCACGGTCCCGAGGGGTTGGGCTTAAACTCTTCACTTTTAGCGATGAGGCTGATGTGAGGACCACAAATACTGGGAGCGAGGGGTTTGGGGTGTCGGGTGCCTGTTTCGACAAGCTGGCCCATTCTCGTGGCTGGAGGGTACTAAGGGAGAGCTGACTCCCACAGAGAAAGGGCTGCAAAGGACTAGTTTGAGACCGTTCTCCCGTGTGTGCGGAGAGTCCCCCATCCCACAGACGGGACAGGCTGGTGGCTCCCGTGTGCTAAGATTTGACACATCACCCTTACGGACAGACTGGTTTTGCCGCAGTTAAGACGCTAGAAACGTGATTTTCAAGAAAAAGTTCAATCAAGAATTTGTGGAGCTCCGGAAGGTGCAGAGAGCCTGGACAGTTCCCACAACGTCACCATGCCCAGGGGTCACCAGGTCGCACAGGGGAGCTGCCCACCTCCTGTGCACTGAGTGCACCTCCTCGGGCCAGGACACCTGGTTCGGAGTCCTTCCTGCCCATGGCTCTCCTGGTCCTCGTCATTAAGAACACATCTGGAGAGCCTGCCTTTGACAAGCCCGAAATTCAGATGGTGTGTCTGGAGGCATCATCCCTTGAAGCATTTCCCAAAGTGTGAGATGGACAGTAATCTGATGGTTCTTGGACAGAGCAAGGATCTCACTGAATCCTTTCCCAATTCTTGTTCTTTCAAAAGTCTTTTGGGGACCTCGTGAGTCCCCCTGGTGCCTCGTCTACCTAGCACCTCTTTCTTGGGAGGGAAGGGAGGGAGAGGGACGGCGGCTGGATCTAACTAGAATTTAAGTGTACTGTTTTCCCTTGTGTTATTTGTGCTCTGCATTCACCTTGTGGATAAGAAATACTGAGTTTTTATTTATGGTGATGATATAAAGTCATAATGGTCCCCAAATGACCGCAGTTTGGGGCCACGGCTCCTAAATTTAGCAGGATTTGTGATCTGGGCCTCATGCCTGAACCAAATGGACGGCTCACCTAAGGGACTGGAGAGGCGGTCCTCTGGGACAAATGACCCCACTCTTCCTCCATGGTCAATGACCTTGGTTCTGCCTTAGGACCCAAGGAGTTCGCGGTGGGACCGCCTTCGGAAAACAGAGAGCAGCGGGCCTGGACGGCCCCGGGTCATGCAGCGGCCCTGACTAGCTGCTCAGGGCCTGTGGGAGAAGGCTCCCTGTGTGGGATCCGGGTGCAGGTTTAATGCCCCGGGGTGGGTGGTTAAGAGCTGAGATGGAGAGCGCGGGGTCCCAAAAGGAAGATGCAGCACCGCCATCTAGTGGCAAACAGCGTGGATGGCACCCAAGACCCGCTGATTCAGGCCCAGTCGTTCTGGCGCAGAAGCACCTTTAGCACTGGAAGGTGTCTCTGACCTCGAGGGACAGAGGCGGAACTGGGATCTGTGGCTCGTGGCCTCTCCAGCCACGGCCTGTCACCATCCCCGGGGCTGCCACATCTCTAAGGAGCTGGCCGTGCATCAGGCACTGTGCCGGGCTCCAGACCTGCTCCTCTTGTGTGACCTCTCAGGCAACCCCAGGAGGGCCCGCGGAGCCATCAGCACGGAGTGCGCTCGCGCTCCTATCTTCAGGGCCAGGGGGCAGGATCTGGGGACCCCATTCGGCTTGGGAGATAGGGGACTATGGAAAAGAAGAGTCTTTCTAGTTTCACTAAAAAGGGGGGGGGGGTCACAGAAGTGACTGTCCGAGCCCAGACACTTCTGAGAGGGAGGTTATCTTAGCAACTGTGCCTGAGGACCACGGTGCTTCAGACAGGGACTGTCCTAGGCAAGGGGGGCCAGGGGGTCTTGTCATCGTGAAGATGTAGATGGAGAAGAGATCCTCCAGGGGAAAGAAGGAGCTCCTGGGACCAGGTCTTGAGTGATCTGCAGGGATGGGGGAGGCAGCGGGTCGGCCTGGAGAGCACATGTCTCTCAAGGTCCGGACGGCATCTGGGGAACCAAGCAGTCCACAGTCTGGTCCACTGCCCACAGGGCACCGGCTGGACTCAGGCCCTCAGGGAACATGCAGGATGCGGGCCAGAGCCAGTTGCACACTCTTGGGAGGTCTGACCCCCCTTCCACACCAGCATGTGGGTCTGAAGGCAGCACTTTGGTCGCTTTCTTCCCCGCCAGAGTAAACAGGAAGGGCTGAATCCCCAGCAGGCTCCATGGTCTAGCATGCAACAGTGAGAAGTGTGCTTCTCAGATGGATGGAGAGTACCTACTGAGCCCTACTGAGCCCTACTGAGCCCTACTGAGTGCCAGGCACTCCCTGGGGCTGCCTCGGCCACGGACCCGTACTAGGCTCGCTCCCCTCCTTCAACCGCGGTGGCCACACTGCACCAGGAGAGAGCCGGCCTCCAGCCGAACCTGCCAGAGGGCCCGTGTCCCGACTCCAAGCTGGCCGCCATTGTCCTGCCCTGGCCAGGGTGGAGCCTGGGGTGACCAGTGACCCAGGGAGGCGGCATCTCTGGCAGGGAAGTAGTGATCCGAGGTGGGCCTCCAGGACCAGCTAGAGCCAGAGGGGAGGCGGGGGGGGGGGAGGGGCTGCACTTTGGGGGGCCTCCTCCGGGTTTGGCTGGTCCATACAGGCTCTGCGGTGTGCAGGGCTGCTTTACCTTCGCAGGGAGTTTCTGCGGCCCATGCTCCCTCTCTGTCCAGTACTGGCTGGTGCTGGGCCTCCGCCCTGACATGCCGCCAACTCCCGCTGCTCAGATGTTCGGAAACGTCACCCAGCCCTCCAGTTCGACTACAGACCCCAACAGTTAAAGCCAGAAATAGATATGACTGCTTAACTCATGCTTTAACCCAAACCCACTGATTTCTTACGACCCTTTCTTGAGGCGTTGACAGGTTTTACAACGACTGGAACTTTCCAATCACCAGGCGAACACAGCCCTGCTAGCAACAGAAAGCGGAGAAGACCACAGTGCATGCGCCCCTGCGCTGCCCCTGATGGTGTCGATCACACACTGCTCCCACCCGTGACCTCGAGCTCCCGCCTCTTCTGCACGCACCCTGCCCCCCAAACCTCCCCTTAAGACCCGAGGTGCCCATCTTGTGGGTGGAGGGGTGCGTCGTTAAGGCCTGAGCCCACTTGCTGCTGACACCCAAAATAAACGTGCCTCTTGAGTTACTCACTTCTCTTGTGACGATTTTCTCTGAGTTTGTTCGGCAACAGTGTTGGCCGAACTAGCCCGGAGCTCTGCTTCCGATTCGCCCAGCCCCTCCGGATCTCCTAGGCCAGAGCAGCCGGCTGCCACAGCCCCAGGCCGGGCTTGTCGCTTAGCCCCTGCGACAGACAGGGAAAAGCAACATACTTGCTTTCCACCTTGGAAGAGTCCTGCCCAGGACCCGCCCCCTTAGCAGAACCTCTGTGCCCCTACACGCCCTGTTCTTTGTCGCCTCGCCTGCCCGGCTACCCTTCTGACTTTGTCCCCATTCACTCCTGCCAGATGGCTGGGTGCCTCCTCTCTGAGCCTGGCTGTCGGCCCAGAGATCCGTGGGGGTGGCGGCGGTGGAGGAGACTCTCTGGCTCTGGCCAGCCCAGGGGTCCCAACTCCTCCCTCACCAGCTGCACAATCCTCCCCAGAGCTCGGTTTCTTCATCTGTAAATCACAACCAACCTCAGGCCTCACGGCTAGAAGGGAAGGAGAACCCAGGGCCCAGGGTGAGATAAATGCTCTTTCTTCTTCCTTTTCTAGATGACAGGAGAGTAGCCAGGAGAGAAATGCAAACGCCATTTGGAAAAGGGCAAAAAAAGAAGGCAAGAAAGAACCACGGTCCCCTCTATCAGTTCTGCTAAATTGCAAATGCAGAAACTGTCTGTGGTGGGTGGAAATCAGCCAGCAGCTGTCCTAAGAATAGATCAAAAAGGGCCTCATATTCCACGAGAGCTTTAGAATCCAATTAAAAATCAGAGAGATGTTCACTCCATTTAATTTTTAGATTTGCCTTATGCTTAATTTCAAACAAAGCCCCGGAAAAGCTGATCTGTGCAAAAATGTTAGGAGATTCCTCCTCCCCACCTTTCAGGCCACATATAGAATAAGGAGAAAGTACTCCCCTCTGGCTGTAGCACTAATGTCCCTGGGTATCCAAGTGAGGGCAGGGCTGTGCAGCCCTCAGTGGTTCCCAGTCTGGAGGGCAGCGAAGGTCCAGCCCTCTGTGAGGGGGCTGAGGGAGGGAAGGTGGGGAGAGCAGGCCGGGCAGAGGGAGCGATGGCGGAGCGGGGGAGAAAGAGCAGGCTGGCGTCAGTGACTCCCAGCATGTCCAGTGCACAGTACAAATTCCTGCCCCTTCTCCTCCGGGAATTACCCCACTTAGTCACCTTTAGAAATTGTGAACAGAAGGCAGAAGACTGCAAAACACTCGAGAAGAGAGGATGGAGAAACTATTCCATCCCGGTGAACATGACAGTGGTCATCCTTCGGGCTTCTCGGCAGCTCTGCAAGGCCTGTGTGCTGTGGTTACCCAATTTATAGATGGGGAGACTGAGGCCAAGTGACGCCAGGTGGCTTCAACTGCTGGGCCATGTGCTGCCTTTCAGAACAGACAGAAGTCCCATGAACAAGGCCGAGCAGGTCTGTTTCAAGCCCATTAGCACGCTCAAATCATAATTAATTCCATTCCCAGCAGAGCCCAGGCCTGAACCCCTGACCCCAAGCAGGGAGGCCCTGGGAGTGGAGCCTGGGCCAGTGGTTGGAGGCGGAGGGGAGCAGACCCTCTCCTGAGCTGGGACCTGAAGGGTGGGCTGAGGAACACGGGCGAGGAGAAGGCTCTGTGGTTGGGGGGCACGGAGCGCAACTGCGGCCCTGAACTTCGCACCCTATGGAAACGAAGGACGATAATTTGCTGAGCACTTACTGTGAGCCACCCCACTGTGGGCACTTTATGGGAGAAGACACTGTGGTCCGAGTGGTTCCCTAGGGCCCCTTGAGATCACATGGGCTGGAGCTCGGTCCGGGAGACAGCACCTACACCTGCAGCCACGGTGTCCCCCTTGGAATGATGTCACCTGGGCAGTGGGTGCTCCCGGGTGGGCTGCAAGCCCATGATGCCAGGATCCAGTAACCCGCTGCTGCCTCCCAGACCTGCTGTTGCCACAGTCCTTCTGCAAAGGATGCTGTGCGTACACCTGGGCATTGTGACCACCCCTCAGAGGAAGCGGGGAGCCAGGTGGGCTAGGAGCCATGGGTAAGTGTGGCAGGTGCAGCGGCAACAGTGTTTCCTGGCACCTAAGTGGCACGAGGTGAGCTTTGGCTCAGTGCAGCACGAGGCGGTCCAGCTCCCTCCCCTCGCCTGCACCGGCACCCACCCTCTCCAGCTGTCCGGGCTACTGGACAAAATACCACTAAGTGAGTGGCCTATAAACAGCAGAAATTTACTGTTCGCACAGCTCTGGAGGCGGGAAATCCCAAGGTCAGGGCACCAGCACGGGCGGGTGAGGGCCCTCTTCTGGGCACAGGTGCTTTGTAACCTTGAAGGGTGGACGGGGCCAGGGGGCTCTGTGGGGCCTCTTGCTGAGGACCCCACCCTCATGCCCAAATCACCCCCTAGGTCCCCACCTCTTAATGCCATCGCCTTTGGGGGATAGGGCTCCAACATACCGATTCGGCGTGGGGGGGGAGGGGACACAACATTCAGACCCCAGCCCCACCCACATCCCAGACCCAGCCAGCCATCCCATCCTACAGCGCACCTGCTAAACCACCGAAGGAAGCCATGAGGGGAGGCCTGCCAGGAAAGCAAGCTCACTGAGAGTGTGGGAGCTGGGTGATCGGCACACGGTTTGACTATTTGCTCACTTGTGTCTTTTTGAGATAAGGTGTGAGGTGTGTGCGCGCGCGGGGGATCAGGGTGGCAGTCGAACAGCACGCGAACTCTTCCCCGGCCCCTCAACAGCAGCGCCCCTGGGCCCGTGAGGAGCTCCGGAGAGTGAGACTGGTCGGGAGGAGCTCAGAGCCATGCCAAGCTGCAGCGGACCGCGTCCACCGGGATTCGGAGCAAGACACATTTCTAGAGGGGGACGAGTGTCTCAACACTAGTTATCAGGCAACGCGTCCCACGCAGCAGGGGTTGGGTCTGGAAGATGGAGTGTACGACGGCCCGGGGACTCATCTGTGGGAGTGACAGCAGTGAGATCAAGCCCGCAGACACCCTCCCCCCGCCAGGCCTCCTACAGCCCCAGAGGCCAACCCTCTGCCGGCCTCGCTGTTCTCGGCGCAGCTGGTATCTCAGAGTGCATCCCAGCGCACGAGGTCTCGGCTTCCCGAGGCGGCCATCACCACACACGACACTTTCACGCGGCACCACGAGGATCATGACGAACCCGCGTCTCTGCCATCGTAAGTCTACCGTCCAATTCAAGCCCCACGAGACACCGCCTGTGTGCTCAACGATTTAATTTAGTCAGCTCTGGGCAGTCATGAACATTTCCCTACACTCGGGAGCTCCAAAACGTGAGTAACACGGAGTGTAACGTAGCCCTCCATCCCCCTGCAGTGAGTGGAGAGAGATGGCTAAGACAACCGCGGCTGACGTACGTTCTAAGCTTGAAGGGAACTCTGCTCTCACCCGGGCCATCTGCCCGGGGCCCAGTGAGGCTGGCCAGTCCACCCAGGGACAACAGCCAGCAGAGGTTCTAGAGCTTTCTGAAGATGGAGGCACCACAGCACTGCCTCTGGCAGGGAGCCCGCTCTCCTGGGGGGAGAGGTGGGGGGCAAAGCATCCTCCCGCCCTCTGGCTTTGGGCACAGCACCTGCGCCCCCACTATGGAAGTCAGGCCTCAGCCCCGCAGTGTGACCTTGCTGTGGGCCAGAGAAAACACGCTCTAACCCTGCTCGACTAAAAAAAGCTCCTTTGGATGCACAACCGTCCCTGACCCATCCCGAGAATGTTCCTTCTCTGGGTCAGGGACGTCTGCTTTGGGACAGGCTTAAAGTTTGCTGTTCTTCTGAAACTGGGCCACGAGGCTGAGGACCTGCTCGGAAGCTTTGATGTTTTTGGAGCTGAGGTAGCTGGTGCTGTTGGTGGCCGTCTCCCCCGGGTAGTACCGGTAGTTGACCATCAGGCCGCAGGAGCCGGTGATGCCCTTGAGGCTCATGTCGGCCATCCAGTTGATGCGCCATAGCACGGCCCCATTCTGCAGGTGGAAGTTTGCCACGGGGTTGAGGGCGAAGCCCCGGTGTTTCTCTCCATATAAGTACCAGGCGCAGAGCCGCATCAAGGGGGCCTGGAGCGCCCTGACCAGCCTTTCGGACTTCACCCACTCACTGCTGCTGAGGAGGACCTTGAGGGTCTCGTTAATGGGACCGCCTGTGAACTCAGAGATTTCTTTACATTCCAAATCTGTAAAGAGTTCATTCCTCCCATGTTCCTTCACTTGGGAGTTCAGGAGTCCCAGAAGCCACTTGGTGAATCCAGGTATAGGAGACAGGCTTGAAAATGTCCCAAGATGAGGAAACTCTTTCTGCAAGGCACGGTTGGTTGGGAAAGGAAGGTGGAGAAAACACACACACACAAAATTCAGCAGGTTTGTCACTGAAACAGAAACACCCCTCCGTAGGCCTCGCTACGCCCTGCACGCTGCTGTCTAGTCTACACCACGGTACCTGGTGTGCATTCTCTGCTCTCCAGCACACTTATCAAGAACCTGACACACGCTAGGCCCCAGAGGTGTCCCGAGTCCCCGAGGTGAGGCTGTCTGCACCATGTATCACAGTGACAAGTCAGGGGCTGGGTCCGAAATGAGAAGTGGGGGCTGTGGTGACGTGGGGCTTGATTCGCAGTCTTCTGACCACAGCTCCTGTCGTGTGGCACACCACGCCCCTCCCAGGGACCTCTCTGCGGCCACAGGGCCCGGGCTGGCGCTTGGCACGCAAGCACCCAGTGGCTGTGTCGTGAGGCACTGCTGGCCTGCGACCCCACAGTGCGTTCAAGGATGGGCTAGAAGGGGAGGCCACGGCTGCTTCTCTATCTCAGAGAGTACGGTTCACCAGACGACACAGTTCATGGGCAAATGACAGCTCTCAAGAAGCATTTTGTATAACCCTAGCATTTTCTGATAAAAAATGTACTACGTGCTCACCACAGGAGACTTTTTTTTTTTTGATGGAAGCAGAAACCAACCAACAAACCTATCACACTCCAGGACTCCGAGATGGCTACTCAGCAGGCGCGATAAAGTGTAACTGCTTCTGGTCTTTCTCCAGGCAGTTCTTCCCTGTTTATTTTATGCCCCTGCTTTATGAACCTGGATCATGAGCATTTTTCTCATTTCTCATTCAAAATTAAAAAACATAACTTTAACAACAGAGTAATATTAGAAGATTAGACTATGATTTTCCTAACCACATTCTTTTCACTGGGCATTTCCGGTGGCTCACAAGGGTCTGCCTTCAGAAACTGTGATGCACACGCAGGTTTTTTGGGGGGGTCTCCCTGGTGACTATCAGGCTCACAGCCGAGCGTGGGACCAGTGACCCCCTCCCCCCCGCAAGGATGGCTACTGGGCGAAGGGGCCAACTGTGACCCATCAGGAATTAGAGTCTGTGGATGAATTACCCAGAACCCTGAATTCTGCCCTTCTGATAGCCTTTCTCACCCTGACACACCCCCCTGCTCCATTCATTAACACTGTCAGCGAAAAAGAAGGAAAGAAGAAACTTGTATTAATTAGATGGGGCTCCTATCGCCTTTGGGGAAAAGGTGGCAGGAGAGTGATTCTAATGAAGCTGATATCCAACTGAATCCTGAGTTCTGAGATTTAGGATTGATTATGAATTTAATACAAAGCACGTCAGTATTTTAACTCCATTCTGTCGTTCTCCACGGAAGGGCTTCTGCTGCGGGTGCCATGTTGAAACCACCCAAAGCAGAGAGTGCCGCTCTCAGAGTCAATTACTAGCAATCTAATTATTTTACCTAATAATTAGATTCTGCTCACTGTAGTTCACCCAAGCCCCTTATGAGATCATCTTGGAAAGCTAGACCTGGAGTGAATGTGAACATTTCGGTTGTAGAATGGTGAAGCGTTTTTCCCAGGGCAACAGAGGGAAGTTATTAAAAAAAAAAAAAAAAAAAAGCCAGAATGTCTACATTGGAGCTGTGTGGTCTTAACTGAGCACTCCCTCCTGGCCAATGAGAAAGCCCACGCCGAGGGGGTGAGCATGGGAAAGGTTGGGAAAGGAAGGTGGAGAAAACACACACACACAAAATTCAGCAGGTTTGTCACTGAAACAGAAACACCCCTCCGTAGGCCTCGTGTGGGCGCCGGTCAAGCGCACCAGGACGGCCACAAAGTGTGCCGTCCAAATTGGGAAGTGAGAGTGAAGGGGCTGGCGGTCACGAAGCCCGGACAGCACACGCAAGCTGGGGGAGGCCTGGGCCACAGGATAGAAGGTTCCCTGGAGAGGCTGACGTCCTCGGAAAACATCTGAGAAGCGAGTTTCCAGAAGCCCCTTTCTCCACACTGCCTCCTCCTCCCGAGTCGTCTCGGGGCACGTGGCTCTCCCTCACCCCCAGGTCCTCTCTGGTCCCTAGTCTGAGGGGCTGACACGCACCTGCAGCTCCCTGAGCACCCGCTTGACGAGGACGGTGCCCAGCTCCACGCCCTGCAGTCCGGGCTGAGTCAGGCTGATGGAGTAGAAGATGGCTGCGGAGATCTGACTCCTCTCCTCTGTCTCCGACGGGGGGCACTCCTTCACTATGGCCTGGAAGACATGATGATGGTGGGCCTGGGACCCTCGCTCCCGTGCCTGCCCTACCTCCCGGGGCGGGGAGAAGCTGGGGAGGGTGGGAGCCCGGAGACCCCAGGCCTGTTCTGACTGGAGATCCCTCTGGAGGTGGCGACCGCGCAGCCTGCCCGGATGTTTGCGGCACCTGCACCACCTCCATCGCTCCGCCCTTCTCAAAAAACAGTGCATGTGCCCTCTGTCTTTTTCTTTCCCAGGCCTGTGTGCTGCAGGAGCCAGCGAGGACTCTCCTCCCTGCCCGCTCACGGCGCCCAGGCCGAAGCCACCCCGCCTCACCGCCTGTCCCTGCCGCTTACAACCTGCTCTCCCAGGTTTTAGATTTCTCAAGAGGCCACACATGGCCCCAGATGGCTTTTCTCTTAGGAAATGTACTTTTCTTTTCCTTCTTTCTTCTTTTTTCTTAAAGGTTTTATTTATTTGACAGAGAGAAACACAGCCAGAGAGGGAACACAAGCAGGGGGAGTGAGAGAGGGAGAAGCAGGCTTCCTGCCGAGCAGGGAGCCCGATGTGGGACTCGATCCCGGGTCTCCAGGATCATGACCTGAGCCGACGGCAGTCGTCCAACCAACTGAGCCACCCAGGCGCCCCAGGAAATGTACTTCTCTATGTACCTTTTTGATTTTGTGCTACATCCTTGTTCTTCCTCAGGGAAAACACACACACACACACACACACACACACACACACACACACACACGAAGCAACCTAAGAAAGACTTTGGAGGAAAGTCTCCGTGCCCGGGCTGATCTTATGAGCCCCAAGTTCTGAATGCAGGGTTTTCTGAACCTTCCCGTCAGAAGGCCGCCTGACCACGGGCAAGAGGAGGAGGCTGCCGTGAGCTCGCCCCTCTGCAGGCACACCAGCTCACCGCTCCAACCTCCACCAGCTCCATGTGACTCTTGCAGCAGCGGTGTCAGGCCCAGACCCCGTGAGGCCTGGGAGTCCCCAAGCTTTCTGAAACTGCGCATGGACCGTGCGAGTCTGCGTATGGCCCCTGGGGGCAAATGACCTCCAGCTTCCGTCCCCTCCAGATGCTCAAAGGGTCTTTCCTGGGACCCCTGAAAAATTATGACTTGCTGCCATAGGAAACTGGGGTAGCTGCTGAGACAGAGGGAGGGATACCCCCAGGGCGGTGCCACGTCCTCTCGTGGGGCCAGACTCCGAGGGAGAGCTCCTGGCTGTCAGGGTCGTGGCGCACCTCACCCTCGGACTTGATCTTCACCTTGTGGGGTTCCCTCCTTGGTCTTTCCAGAACTCTGTAGGTTACCTTGCGTTCCCTACTCAAAAAGTTCCAACAGATCTTTTTTTGAAGTGTTCAAAATACAAATGAATCTTTCTTTGGTTATACAAGTGAGACGTGCGCAATGTCCAAAGAGGCAAGAAGTAATCGCATGAGGAAGAAATCGTAAGTGGCTCCAAAACCTCACACCAAGTTCTGCCGGGAACCTTGGGATGAACGCCTTCCAGTATGTCTCATTGGCTAAAGCTATGTACACAATTAAATACACACACACACACACACACACACACACACACACCCTGCACGCGACCCCCTCCCCCATCGCACGCTCCCACAGGCCCCAGTTTCTACTACAGAAGGCACTGCTCCGAGGGCCAGGGTATGGGCTGGGTTGGAATCTCGTCTCATCCCTACTGCTTTTGAGATCGTGGGCACATCACTGAAGTTCCCTGAAGCCTCGGTCTTCTCATACCCACTTGAGGACAATATCAGTAAGAGTGCTGCCTAACCCACACGGTGCTGAGCAGTGACGCGGGGATGTGCTTCTGGGGCTGCCGGGCGCGGAGCACTGCTCCATCAATACACACGTAAGCAAGAGTGCACCACACAGGCCAGGCGGGGCCTGACCCCGACTCAAGAGGAAGTCAAAGCCGGCTTTCTGCATCAAAACCCTAGCAGTAAATCCACATTTAAGAACATGCACAGGGCTCCCGGGTGTGAGGGCGTACCCAAGGCAGATGCCTTCGTCTCTTTCCTGCGTCCTCTATGGTGTGCAGCAGTCAGGCCCAGCCTTTCCAAACTGTACCCGATGACCCAATGAGCCACTGGCCGCACTCTTAGGTCTGAGCATCTCCCAGGGATAAATCCCCCGGACGGAAATTATAGGCGGAAAAGAAGCCCTGTTCTCTGTTTTCATAGATACCGCCATCCGGCCCTTAGGACGGCCAGCACGGATGAGGGCGGGCTCCCCCAGACACTGAACCCTTCCTGCAAATTCCCTGATGGTCAAGAACTCCTGCCCCAAGAACTCTTGCTCTGCTTCATTTCTCCACCTTCTGATTCCAAGGAATGCTGAGCCCATCCCGGGTCTGCTCTCGTCTTTCTCGTGCTTCCTAACTGGCCATTCTGGATTCAAAGCCCAGGTGTCTTGGTTCCGGCCACCCACCTTCCCACTCCCGGGGGGTCTTCCCCCTCCCCCAGCCCTGCCCTGGCTCTTCTGCAGCAGCTCTCCTGCCCCCCGCCCCGCCCCTGCAGGAAACGTGTGGACTTTCTCCCCATCTCTGAAGCAGGCAAGGTCTGTCACCAAGGGGTGTGGGCGGAGGAGGCGAGTGCCCTCCCTTGCTTTGTCCCCTCTTCACTCAAAGTCGTTCCCACGGAGGAGTGCCGCCCTTGCTAGCTAGTACCAGCCTCCACCCCATGGCTACAGATCTGGAGATTTCTTCTCTGGCCAATTCAAAACACGAATGCCTCCAGCAAGGCACTTCATAAAGGTGGGGGGGGGGGCACGTAAAACTCGGTTTTGGAAAAATGGGCGGGGCTCTGCAGGAGGCTGGTGTGGTTCTGCCAGTCCCCAGGCCGGTACCTGGATGTTGCTGGAGATCTCGCCGGTCAAGGCCACGTGCAACACAACCAAGGGCTCCTCGGGGGTGGTACAGTGAGAAAAGAAGTAACATCTCCTGTAAGGCCCGACGCGTCGCTTCATGTCCATCCAGTTTTTCACAGGGTGCACGGCCTCAGACCTCAGGAGGGGAGAGAAAGAAGGAAGACAGCTGAACAATTTAGAAGTCCAAGAATCATTGCTGATTTGTATTCCTATGACTTGCTAGAATCAAATAGATCCCTCAAATAGAGCTTCAGGGGAATTTGAAATTCGTTTTATTATGACATAGCGAATAGAAAATCGCTTTATTATGAAACAGCACTGACTGAGAGGAATGCCCATGAATGACCGTTTTACACATAAAATTGTCCTTGAATTCTTTTTTTTAAATGTATAGATTTCTTTATTTAATTTAACTTATTTATTTGACAGAGAGAAACACAGCCAGAGAGAGAACACAAGCCCCCGACGTGAGGCTCAATCCCGGGTCTCCGGGATTATGACCTGAACTGAAGGCAGTCGCTTAACCAACTGAGCCACCCAGGCGCTCCATCCTTGAATTCTTAATAGCTGGTCTTTAGACTAGTTTGTGGGGCCCTCGGGGAACAGTTGTGCAGCAAAATTTATTTACTTATTTTTTAAAAGAAGATTTTATGTATTTATTTGACAGAGAGAGAGATCACAAGTAGGCAGAGAGAACAGAGGAAACAGGCTCTCTGCTGAGCAGAGATCCCAGGACCCAGAGATCATGACCTGAGCTGAAGGCAGAGGCTTTAACCCACTGAGCCATCCAGGTGCCCTATTTACTTATTTTTGAAAAAGATTCTATCTGTTCATTTATTTGAGAGAGAGAGAGAATCTGCAGCAGACTCCTTGCTAAATAGGCGTGGAGCCCAGCTCAGTCTTGTCACCCTGAGACCATGACTTGGTTCCATCTGTCTAGCGGCCTCTCCCACACACTATATTCTTCTCGGCACGCAAAATGGCAGCCCCTGGAAGCTGTCACACTTCAGAGTGCAAGCTTTTGCAAGAAAGCTTTAGATGGCACAGAGCATCGAGACTTTGAGATGGAAGGAGCTTCTCCGGTCCGAGGGCCGTTCTGATATGCCAGCCTGGGCTTCCCCATGTCCCAGGCAGGCTGGCACCATACACCATGCAGCCCTTGCAGAGATTTACCCAAGGGAGGAGTTGGCCCAAGTAGGGGAGACCCTAATGTGCGCTCGGTCCCGGGCAGGTCCTGAGGCTCCGACCCGGAAGTCTGCAGCAAACACGAGGACATCAAGGGGACACTGCATGGAGGCCTGTGGGCAGGATGGCCGGTGACATCACCGGCTAGGACAGGACACCACTTGCAAAGACTGTGCTTGGCCCCGAACGCGTGGGCGGGTGGAGACTGGCCCTCAGCTACACTGGGGAACAGTGAAACCCTTAATACTTACTCGCTGATTTTCTGCAGCACCTCACAGGGCGAGTGCCAGGTGACCCGTTCCAGGCTCAGAAAGCCGGAAGAGAACCACTCGGAGAGCATACCCTTCAGGACTCCATTCATCTCCTGGAAGGGAGAACACAGAGCGCTGGCTAACGGGGCCCAGAGAGCACGCACGTTTTCACCTCGTTGCTGGCTGGCTGGCACAGCGGATAAAGCAGGACACAAAAGCCACCTGTAGGGGGCTTCTCTGCAAGACCTGTCCGGACTAGGCACGCGCGGCACCCAGCTCTCTACCGAGCCTCTGCGACCCCAAGTGGAGAGAGGCCTCACAGAGAGCGTTTAATGTGAGCCAAGCTGCCCCAGTCAAATGGTATGTTGGGGTGCATTCACCGCTGTGAACACGACAGAAAACCTAAGGTTGGCAGAGGAATGGACGGGGCACCATGCAGGGCATGGCTAACAGAGGTGGCACGGGACCTGAGTCCTTGCGCTCTTGGGAACACTGAGGGATGGGCCGAGACATCACCCCTTGTTTCCTGAGAGAAACAAGTACAGGGTCCAGGGTCCCAGTCGTCAGCTCTCCGCTCAGATCTGAACATCACTGCAGTCGAGTTGGATCTCATTTTTCCCGCTCTAGTGGGACATAATAGTGTGTCTGGGGATCAGTATTTAGGTTTGATGAAATTATTCTAATCTCACTTTGCTTATTTATATCCCATCTACGTCCAGAAATGACGTGAGTCAACTTCACCTTTCAAGTAAGAACGGCACCAGAAGTGTAGGGAAAGGAGAGGACGCAAGGGCAGACCCGGCTCGGGGCAGCCTCCCGTGACACGATGAGCAGGGAAAGCAGTAGGCCACCTGACAGCCAGAGCGAGAGGACGCCCGGGGCAGCTTGTTCCTCAATAGCTGCCTCCCTTTCTTCCAAATGCACAGCAGCCTTATGCTTTAGGTAGGAGGATGGCTTTCCAGATTTAAGATCGTACTGCAGCTAGAGTAGTCATGACTCACTTCTAACCAGATGTAAACAAGTGTCCTGGAGCAGCTTTGGAGAACCTTAAAAAATGGCAAAAGTATACCCTTTGCCCATCTTTTCTTTGTCGCTCCCCCTGCAGGCTGGAGGTGATGTGATGGCCAGAACTGGAGCAGCCATCTTGGGTCATGAGGCTCTGGGATTGAAGGCTTTTAAGGGAGAACCAAATGGAAGTGTGGGTCAACTGAAGGAATCACAGAACAGAATCATCCCTGGGGTGTCTACCTTCAGACAAACTACTCAATTATTCAAACCACTATTATTTTGGGGTCTCTGTTACTCAGATGAGCTACACGTTAACAAATACACTCAATATATTATTATTGAATAATAATAAACATCTCAGGACACCTGGTACAGAACTGAAAAAGGGCTGCAATTACAAAAGTTATAAAAATGTTACAGGACCCCTTCATGTTTTATCCCCTAGTAAGATGGGAAAGGGACTCACGATGTCGTCACTTGAGGATAGGTCGTGAGTAAGTACATGGTTGGTGGTTCAGAAAAGGTTTCAGAATGAAGTGAGATCTACCTTTAAATATTTAAGGCCTGGGGCACAGAACCAGCCCCAAATTTGTTGTGTGTGACCCTATAGGGGTGGGGAGGGAGGGAAATCTTGGACCGCCAGGGGGGAAATCATGGACCAAGTTAGACTTGGGTTGAATTTAGCATAAAAGGAGAAGCTCTGAACAGCTAGCGAGATGACAGATGCCGTCCTGGGAAGGAGTGAACCTCGCCATAGGTGAGGACCAAGCCCACGGTCGACAAGGATTTGGTGGAGCTGGCATGAGGATCTATGGGTTGGACCAGATGCCCTTTATAATTCCTTTTATTTTTCAATTCCATAACCTGGTCTTCACTCAGCTCTGGGATCGCAGGGAGGGCAGCGGTGGTTCGAACTCCACTTCTCTGGTGCTCAAAGAATTCAGGGGGGGGGGGTCTCCCACGTGGAAGATGGTTAACAGACTGATGTCAAATGAAAGAGACAAGGAAGACTGGAGAACGGAGAGGAGGCAGCGGCAGGACGGGAGAAGAGAGGCCATCGACCAGGTGGTACACAACCACTGCTTATAAAATATTGCCTTGGACCACAACCGTTCTTAACCTTCCTGGGGTCCTCACGCACTCGAGTACAGGCGAAAAACCAGGGACCCACTCCCCAGAAAAATGCAAACATGTGAGTCAATTTCTGCACACAAATTCCTGGGATTCATGGAACCTTCTGAAATGCACCCCCTCATCTCCAGGGGTTCGCAGACCCCCCGTCGGGAACCTGTGCACTGACGGGTTAGGACTGGACGAGCCAAGCTCCGTGTGGGGGTGCTGGCGCTTCTACTGCATTCCTGCCAGGAACACGCGGGAAGGACCTAGTTTCACCATTGATTC
This sequence comes from Spilogale gracilis, assembly GCA_004023965.1. NCBI lineage: Eukaryota > Metazoa > Chordata > Mammalia > Carnivora > Mephitidae > Spilogale > Spilogale gracilis. Next base: position 5,579 of record PITA01024547.1, on the reverse strand, counting down.
GGGATTAACGGGGAAAGAGGTTTGGCTGATGACAGCTCCCCCTCCGAGGTCTCTTGGTTCTACTTTGGGCTACTGACGGCTGTGAAATGTGACCCTGCCACAGGAGATCTGCGAATCTAGGTGAAAGGGCACAAGTCCCCAAGCATGGTGCTCACGTGGCGCAGCTGTCTGGGCCAGACTGCAGGCGACAGGAGGGGAAGACACGGCCTCTGCCTCCGCCTGACATGCATCAGTTCTGCCATCGACCCCAGACACACACACACACATACAATGACTGCCAGGGAGGCCAAGCAGCCTGGGCTCAGCTTTCTGGACCTGCCGACTGGGGTTATCAGGGATGACACTGTGCTGAAATCAAATTCCCCTTTTGGCAGAGAAAACATGGTCTCCCAGACCCTTTCCCGAAGTTGGTGGCTATCAACATCTCCCCGTGTTTGGATTGTGGAGCAAAATTAGTTTTCCGTGCTCAGAAGCCCTGAGCCGGGACGAGGGGCAGGCAGCACTGCCCAGGGTCCCGGCGGCACAGCTCTGATATTCTAGGAACGGGTCCCGCTGGTGGAAGCTGCTGTCCCCCGGGGGGCTGGGGCATCCCAGCCGAACTACAGGAAACGTCCCTTTCAGCCCAGCTGAGCACAGAGGCTAGGAGAACCAACAAGGCACTGTGTTCACTGCAAAGCAGGACACGCCAGCAAAAGAGGTCACACAACAAAGTGTGGCTGGACCTCGAGGCAGTGGGGACACTGGCCAGGCTGCTGCCCCTTCTCTGCCGGCCCCCATGCTTCTGTCGGGACCTGCAGACCCCTCATCGCACTGGAATCTCTATGCTCAAACCGCCATCAAGAAACCCTTCCATTTTCTAAAGGCCAGCTTCCCCCTGGTGACCACAGACCACTGAGCACAGCATGGACCTCCTAGAACAGGAACTCGAGTTAACTTCACGGGGGGTTTTGTCTCTAAACCACATAACTCCTCGACCCCAGTCAGCCTCTGGAGAAAAACAGAAGGCCTCTACACCACACACACACACATGCCAACCCTCACACCCGACTCCAGTCATCACAACCTGGTGCCCTCGTCTGTGAACCTGATTTTGAGTCAAGCCGCCAGTAACGCTGGCGCTTCCTAGAAGGGAAGCAGGCTGACCTTGAGCACACCAACCGCCGGCAGGATCTCTCACCTCTGCACAGCCGATGGGCCCAGGGGTTAAAGGACCTGGCTAGACCACGCCTCTAATCAGCAGAGAGCAGGGACACTCCTGAGAGCTGGCCCATTCCATCTCCGCACAGGACCTCCTCCACAATACCTGCTGCCTTGTGAAACACACATCAGCTTGCCCGCTGCCCTAAAAATGCCACTGCACCCTCCAGGCATCGGTAAGCAAGAACCTGCCACGGGCCTGCGGTGGACCAAGCGTATTCTGGGGTGAACGCTCAGAACCCACAGCAGCCCCCGTGCGAATTGGCGTGTGCCGGCTTCGCCCGGCAAGTCCGGAGGTGAGCAGGTGCGGGAGAGTGACACAGTCAGGACATGGTGCCAGCGGCACACAGGGACGGGCGCTCAGATCGGAGGCGATGGCAGAGTGAGCTCCCTGCTCCTCCACCATCCCAGGGCACCATGGGTCCCTGGGCGTTTGGGACTCCTGCTCCAAAGGCTCATGTGCCAAACTTCCGGTGGTTTCTAACACTGAATTCCTGAGCAAAAAGTTCTAGCTGTGCTGCCTCTTTAGCTTGGAGGCAAAATCCAGAACGAGGCAGAAGAAATGGAGTCAAGTGGATTGCACACATTACGTGATCATAGCGATAGGTCACAAAAGCGGATCCCAGAGACGATATCTATGAATTAAAAAAAAAATTCTCTGTAGGATTTAAATGATAGGGATTTCTAAAGTGCTATGTGACTACAGAGAGCAAAGAGAAGGGAATCGATGTATTTAGCTCTAATGCTTACAAGCAGCACTGGAAAGGACAGGATCTCCAGGTAGAGAAACGCCAAGAGGTGTGACCAAGTGACTAGAAAAGGCTTCTTGCCTTTGTCGAGGCCACACGCGGAGGCAAAGGTCTGGCTATTGTCATTCATCCTCTGTTCAAGAAACATCGTTCTTGATATTTCTGCTTGTCGATATGCATGTTTGTGTGTGGACCACCTTGGTTAAAAACAACAAGGGAACCCTGACAGCTGAAGACCTGGCTCAGATCTCCCCAGAGTGAGGGCCCCACCTCCCGCCGAACGAATCTCAATGTCACAGCTTTCGGCTGCATGCTCCTCGCCAGAACGACAACCAAGTTTTCTTGGAAGAGCAAGGGGCTGGATGCGTTAGGTAACTTATCACAGAATCGAAGGATTTACAGCTGGATGGGACCTTAGCCATCACTGGGGCCAAAATGCTGAAATCTGCCAAGGGCTGTCCAAAGGTCTGATGTGAGGCCTCTGCTGGACAAGCAGAAACCTTCCAAGCCCTCTGCGCTTCCCTGCGGGTTCAGAACTTGGAGCGCAGCAGAGTGATGTCAAGACAGAGGAGAGGAGGAAGTGTGCGACTCCGCCTGGTGGGGGGCACCCCGGACTCTCAACTCATGTGTCACTGAGCATTTTGATACTCAAGACATTTAAAAAAGGCTCCCAGTTTTTAAGGGGTTAATCACCTAGTTGGAACTGGTCAGGGCAGGGGATGGTGGAATAATACATTTCAAATGCTCAATTCTGATGATTAAGTATAAAATCCAAGTGAACAATATAATACATGCACAAATAATGCACACCATGAAAACCTGGTCGGGGCCACCAAGAGCTGGAGTGTTGGAAAAGCTGAGTGATGAGCAGCTCCTATTCTAATGGGCCTCCCGAGCAAGAATCACGCAGTAATGTGGGGTCAGGAACTTTCCATCAAGGGGCAGCTTGGCTGGAGAGGGGGTCTATGGAGAGGAGCTAGTAATGGGTGGTAAAGCTCGCAATGTCCACGGTGGTTTGGGGCGCACCAAGAATGCCAGAGGAAAGACATTACGTGCTCATCCTCTGGCCACGGCAGGACTGATGAGTTTCCAACAGGGAATAGTGACCACTGGTTCCAGAGAAAGATGAGCACTGATGTTACCAGTAAGACGGAAGCGTGGAGGCTAACTCTTGCGAAAAGTAAATACACTGACAACTAGAGAACACTAAACTCCCCATTCGGTAAAACTAAGTAAAACAAAGCCAGTAATTTAGCGGCTTGTTTTATCTTGTCCTTGACTTTGCAGAAAAAGGCAAATTCTAAGAAACCAAATTCTTTTAAATCCAGTAAAGTCATGGGCTCTGAGAATCAACGCGTAGTGACAAAGTACACCATTCTGGAGTCAAGACAGGATTTGAATTCCGACTCAGGACTCTGGGCCCTGCACTTGACCGTGACCACCTTTAATCTCCCCATCTGTACAACAGGTCCCTATGGCTTGCTGAGAATAAGACGAGCCAGTGTGCGAAAGGCACCTAACAGGCACGACGCCTGCTGTTAACTCTTCCCATACTAGACTAGAATGGAAACACCTGACCAAGTGACCTGAACACCAGGAGGATGCCTGGCATGACACAGATACCCAGTGGCCCACATGTTGTGTGGAAGGATGGATAGAAGGGTGGATGATATCACTCTGGGACAGGTGACATTCTACCTAATTCTCCAGTCTTCTGTGTAATAAAAGCAAGCTTCAGAAGGACCACCATGGTCCTCTTTCAAGAAACAAACCTGTGCTTGGATTGAAGACTTTACCCAAGCAGAGGGGAATGCACACAATGTGCAGAATATGAAGTCTCAGCCCCTCAGACTGGGCTTGAGTCAGAAACGTGATCAATTCAAATCATGGCCCTAGGTTAACATTTACCATTATAGATGAACCAGCCAGCACCAGTAATCAACCACGGCCCTGCTCATCCCTAAGATTAACCCCATTCTTAACAATCCCAGTGTTTATGCATCCGAGGCCAGTCAAGAAAGATGACGTCTCTCACACACACTGTAACTTGCACCTCGTGATGTGGTTATAAAGCAGGGTGCAAAGAACCCCAGGCCGAGGTCGGGGTAGGTGATCAGAGACATGCCTATCTGCCGAGTCCTTGGTCAAGTCTCTTGACCTCAGGAGGTTTCCTTAACCCCACCTAAGAATGAGGATATGAACATGAAAATTATCCTGCTGGTGTTGGAGCTCTTAACTGGATTTGGAGGTAACCATTCAGCTGCTCAAATTTTTTAAAGTATACTGCACCGAAAAAAGTTCTGAATGTCAGAAGCTTCCTGTAACTTTCACATCATTTTTTTGTTCACTGAAAGTTCAGGCTAGTGGCCCCTTCAAATTTAATACCAAGAGTAAAGAGGACTACACTGAACTGTCAGCAATCTCTCAAGTCATTATTATTTAAACCCTGAACTGTTTTTTCTTTCTTTTTTTTTTTTTGCAGCTAACATGAGCTCACTGTGCTAAACACCTGATTACTCAAGTACTCAACTGGGAATCATCACATTTCAGGGCTGAACTCAGGAAAGTGCAATGTCCTGTCCGATCATGGGGCAGAGACCAGAGACCTCATCTGTGTGATTCCGCGGGGCTTCTTAAACAGCTTACACAGAGTGTGTGTGCAACCAACTTTTGCTGACACCGTCCACGTTTTTGGAGGTACGTGATGCTCGCTTGGGTACTCGTCCAAGTACACCACATAGACGAAACTCAGCTAAAAGAATAAAAAAGAAACTTCGTGGAGCACACTTAACCGTGAAGGAGGCGCTGCCAGTCGCGTTAACACGGTAAACTCTGGAGCAAGGCAAGGATTCAGAAAGCCTGGGAAGGAAGGGGAGGGTCTGGAGGGGGCCGTAACTGGGCGTAGAGTGTGCGCGGCTTCAGGCCGGGGAAGGTGGAGTGTTTGGGGCTTGAGGGGCAGGTGGGGACTGGATGGGGAGGACCGCCAAGAGCTCGCGGACCTGGTGCAAGGCGGGGGCCCGGGCGGGGCCTTACCCGGACGTGCGGCCCCTCCACTAGCTTGAGGGCCTGCGCTTCGAGCAGGTCGGCCCGCAGCCGCACCAGGAAGCGCACGCCGCCGTCCAGCTTGCTGATGTGGTGGAAGAGGCCGCGGTAGCGCGGCACCAGCGCGTAGCGCAGCCGGTCCTCGGCTTGCAGCAGCACGGCCGCCTCCCGCGGCTGCTCGCGCAGCTGGAGCACGCCGGCGCTCTGCTCGGCCACCTGGCCGTGGTCCACGCCGAAGCCCCGCGCCAGGCGGCTCAGCAGCTCGGCGCGCTCGGTCGCCTCGGCCAGGCCGCCGTAGAAGCTCACGAAGTCCGCGCACTGGCCCTCGGCGGGCGCCGGTGTCTTCTCGCGCAGCTCGTAGGCCGGCGTGGCGGGCACCGCGCGCCGCAGCAGCTCGTCCATGGCCCGTTGCAGGGCGCCCGCCTCCGCCGCCGACCCGCTCGACTGCCGGGGTCCCACCTGCCGCGGCGGCCGCCGTAACGGGAAGAGGCGCCAGGCCGTGAGGGCTGGCCCCAAGCCTCGCATGGCACCCAGCAACAGCTGCCTGGGGAACGCCGGCGCCGCGGGGCTTCCGGCTTCCGGCTTCCGGCG
>PITA01024546.1:0-26045 GCA_004023965.1 Spilogale gracilis | reverse complement strand
TGCAGGGGTGGGGAGCTGCGGGCAGTGCTTCTCCTGCCTGCCCCACCTCCACCGTCCTCCTGGGGGGGGGGGGCTGTTCCGAGTGGCTGGGCCTCCCGCTCCCTCCCTGCAGCTCCCTGTCAGCTGGGCCCCACACAGCAGGCGGGACTGTGTGGCTGCCATTCAAGGGGGAGTCCAGCTGCCTGGGACCCTGCGGGATGGGGTGGGAGGCATTCGCGGCCCGTGCGGCTCCTGGCTTCATTGAGGAGCTTGGGTTCTGACAGTGGCCTGGGTAGTGCTTGGAAGCACAAGGCTTGAGCCCTCGGACCACTCTGGCTCTCGGCCTCGGGCTGGCCCCACGCTGGACTCAGTACTTGCCAGGGCCCTTGGGTCTTCCCGAGGTGGGGTCAGGTGGCCCTGGGGCTGCTAAGCCTCCTACCTCAGGCTTCGTGCTGCTGCCTGCCCTTCCCCAGAGCTCGCACTTTTCCCTGAGAGCACCAGGTGGGACCTCCTGGCTTCTGAGGAGCCCCTCTCCCTACAGGACGCCCTGAGCATGTTCTGTGTGGCCCGGTGCCACTTCTGTCCCGGATCGGATCCTCCAAGGCTTTGCCCAGGACCCAGGGGCAGGCCCAGCCCTTGGGCTCACTGCAGCCTGTCTTGGGCTTCTCCGGGACTGAGCATTGCTCTTCCTCTTCCTCATTCCTCTCTGTGGATCTGTAGCCTGCCTCTGCCCCAGTTCCTGGCTACCAATGAGGCAAGGACTGTCGGGCCCGGCTCTCAGGGCCCCCGCCCCCAGTTTCAGGTAGAAATTGTACTCTTCCTTGGCACCGGCCAGTGGCTCCCTGCCGTCCCTGAGCACCCTGGCCCTCGGCCCAGGACAGTGGCCAAGAAAGACTCCACTGCTCCTTCGGACTCACTCCCGTCTCCTCCCATGCGTCCTAGTCTCCGCCTGGAGAGTCCCTCTGCCTGCTGCTTCCCGGTCCCTTCCTGGGGCCAGAAACGGGGCCCTTTCTGGCTGTCCCCAGGCTCCCGGACCTGCAGCAAGTCTAGTTGATTTTGGAGCTTAGTCGTCGCCACCTCCTTTTCTCAGCGCCCAGTGTCTGTGGGAGTCCACTAAGAGGCTGTGTGGACATCTCGTGTGGTCTGCAGGGCAGGCTTGGGAGTTAGATGCCGTCTGCTCATTTTGCAGATGACAGGGTTGAGACACTACAGGGTTCAGTGACTTTGTCTTATGAGAAGTCAGGGGTAGGTGCTAGGACTCAAACCCGTATCTCTCAGCTCTTTTCTTGACCCCATTGCCATCTCTCCGGGTCAGGTAAGGGCTTCATCGACCTTTGCTCGTTAGACTCTCAGAGGCAGGGTTAAGGCTGGGGCTGGGGCTCAGCCTGTTGGGGACTGAAGCTTGCTGTGTGGCCATGGCCACAACTTGGGCTCAGTGTCGCAGGAACGATCAGCCTTAGGAACATTTCTTCTCCTTCTTCCTTCCTGAACTCTTGTCCCCAGTGTGAGGTCCTCCCAGAGACAAGGCCCCCTACCCTGGGAGCCTGAGGCCAAGTCCAGGCCTGCTGACCAGTGGCTGGAGCTGGAAGTCACTGGAGGGAAGGGAGAGGGAGAGACTGGCCTGTGCATCCTTCCTCAAGTCACAGTGAAGGTCATGGCCTCTCCCTGCTCCGGTGTCTGAGGCTAAGTGCTTCCTTAAAACCACTCTTGATGTAGAGAGAAAACGGTCTTTGTTCCTGCTCCCCTGATCAGGGCTCAGAAGGGCCAGCTAACCCACCAAGCCCTTGTGGTCTTGAAATTCTTTCGAATCCCTCCACACCAGGGCAGTTGCTTGCATACCTCCAGGGACCAGTAGCTCACTGGTCCCAAGGCAGCCTGCTGTGTCTTTTTTATGCTGTTTTACTGAGTCTTTTTTTTTAATTATGTAAAGAATATACAGATACCTTTCTGTGGTACCAAAGTCTAATGTTATTTAAAAAGCTAAATATTATCTTCCTTCATTAGCACAATATTCCAGCCTCCTCTGCAGGGTTAATCATCACTGTTATTAACTTTGGTATATATCTTTCTAGATATTTCTCTATCCATCCCCTCACAGAACCTATAGAAGATGTGCCTTCACAGCACCCGTGTATGTGCATGTGTGTGTGTGTACATGCATGTCTGTGTATGTGTTTAAACAAATGGTTACAGATCATGTTCTAAATTATTTTCTCCCTTAACATTCGATCTAGGAAACGTAGTCATGGTTTTACATAGCAAGTTATCGTGATTTTTTTTCTTTCTTTCCTCTTTTTCATTCTTTCTTTTTTTTTTTTTAAGATTTTATTTATCGGGGTGCCTGGGTGGCTCAGTTGGTTAAGTGACTGCCTTCGGCTCAGGTCATGATCCCAGAGACCTGGGATCGAGCCCCACATCGGGCTCCCTGCTCGGCGGGAAGCCTGCTTCTCCCTCTGTCACTCCCCCTGCTTGTGTTCCCTCTCTGGCTGTGTTTCTCTCTGTCAAATAAATAAAATCTTAAAAGAAAAAAGATTTTATTTATCCATTTGGCAGAGAAAGAAATCACAAGTAGGCAGAGAGGCAGGCAGAGGAAGAGGGAGAAGCAGGCTCCCTGGTGAGCAGAGACCCCAGTGTGGGACTCAATCCCAGGACCCTGAGATCATGACCTGAGCCGAAGACAGAGGCTTAACCCACTGAGCCACCCAGGTGCCCTCTTTCCTATTTTTCTTTCTTTCTTTCTCTCTTTCTCCTTCCTTTCTCCCTCCCTCTTTCTTTCCTCCTTCCTTCCTTCCTCCCTTCCTTCCTTCCTTCCTTCTTTCCTTCCTTCCTTCCTTTTTCTTTCTCTCTCATTCTCTCTCTCTTTCTCTTCCCTCCCTCCCTTCCTTCCTTCCTTTCTTTCTTTTCTCTCTTTCTCTCTTTCTCTCTTTCTGCTACACAGTAGTTTTAGCCATTCTCCTGCTGCTGGACATTTAGGTTAATTCTAATTTTACTCCTGTGCCTTCCTGGGCTTGCCTAGAGTAGCTACTGCTGGGAATGGGAGCCTGTTGCATTTTTAAAAAATGGTTGCACGATATTTAAAAGCCATCCACAGAGACTTTCTTTGCACGGGACCAACTGTCTCCCTGTAGGGCCCCAACTATTCCTGGGTCTCTTCTTTAGAGCCAGAAAGAAAAGCTGCTCCTCTGTCCCCAGGCAGTCCCCAGAGGGCTGGAAATAGTAGCCACAGCCCCTGGAGACTTTTCCCTTCACACCTGGGTGCTTCTGCCCTTACTCAAAGGGCATGTTCTCGAGTGGCCCATCTCTTGGGTGAATGTTGTGGTAAGTGGACTCTGGGGTCAGTTGACCAGGTTGTTCAAATCCAGGTTGTTTCTGGTAAATCTACTTAACCTCGACCTCTGTGTGCCTCAGTTTCATCCTCCGTAAAATGGAGAGGACAATAGTGTCCCTGTCACAGAGTCGCCGTGAGGACCGAGGAAGCAAACGTGTCCAGTATGAAGAATGCGGTGCTAGGCCCTTCGTCACATCCCAGTAATGCTCCGTCCTGGGGTCTCTGGTCTGTGTTAGCTGCACCCCTCACCCCGCGGCCAGAGGCCCTGTGTCCCCAGTGGGTGGCCTGGATGGCTGTGGCCGCCACCGTTTCATCCCATTGTCCACTCCCTGATTTCCCAGAGGAGGCTGCTGCCTGGGAAGGTGGCGGGTGATTGGAATACTTCCCGGGCCGGCCCTGCAGCTTCTGCCCTGGGACCTATGGGGAGGGAAAGAGGTCAGCCTGACCCTGCGCTCGGCGGTGGCGGCCGGGAGCCTGGTAACGTAACCCCATACCTCGGGCAGATTTACCGGCTCTCAATGGGGCCCGTTGTGGCCGGGGATTTGATCTCCCTTGGCCTGCAGGGTGGGCAGGAGAAGTGAGAAGCACCATAGCTGGCCCAGGGCCCAGCCCTTCCCCAGCACCGGCCACAAACCCTTGCGGTGGCCCGAGGTAAGTGGGGGACAGAGTGTGGCTGGGGAGAGGGCTTGCTCTTGGGGCCTGTCTCCTGTGCTGCGGGCAGGGGGCTGCAGCGACCCTCGGGATCTGGGGTGCTCCTCCCAGGGAAGCAGGAGCACAGCTGTCCATGGGCCCATTTTAAGACTGGAGAGAGTGAGGCTCAGAGAGGCACAGGGACTTCCATGCGCTGGCAGTCAGCAGAGGGGAGGCTCGCCCCCCACCACCTGGGTCCAGGTGCAGAGCTGTCACCAGTGATGCTGCTGGGCTCCACCAAACACCGTGGGCTGGCCCAGCTCTGAGTTATGAGCATGGCCGCTGAGGTGAGAGGAACATGGGCTTGGGTCCTGGGCCAATCATAACTTCATATTAATTGAGCATTTACTATGTGTCTGGTGCTATTCTAAGTCTTGACCTGTGACATTTCACTTAATCTTCAGAATAACCTCATGAGATGGATACCATCATCATTCTCCATTTACAGCAGAGGAAACTGAGGCACAGACAGGCTAAGTGACTCCCCAGAGTCCTATGGGGGTGACACTGGGATTTGAATCCCAGCAGTATGGCCCCCGAGGTTGTATGTGAACCATTCCAATGCTTCTTAGGGCCAGGAGGACTCTCCCCGCCCCAACCCCAGGGCAAAACACACCTGTCTTCTGCCTGGCGGTACCTGACACACGATAGGAGCCCGGTGTATGCATGTGGAGTGAATAAGCAGCCGTGTCTTTCCGGATGTTGGTGAAGTGACTACCAAGCCACCTTTCCCCCAGCATTGATGGGAAGGGTCTGCTTACTGTGTTGATATTGGAAAGTGCTGACGAGCTCAGGGCTTGGGCCATGACAAACTCCGGTCCCTTTGGGGAGACATGGGGTCCCTCTGCCACTGACTGTCCCACGAGTGAGTGCTGCTGCTCTGAGTTATTGCACTGGCGGTTGGCTGCCTGCCCCGGCGGGTAGAGATGAGTTCTTTCTGCATGGGTAGCTGTGGGATGTTACCCATGGCTGGCCTCGGGCTTTCTCTGGGCCAGGCCAGGGGCAAGAGGACCAAGGGTGAGCACCGTGACCGCAATCATGAGGGACCCTTGCATTCCTATTGAATACTAATGGCCTATGGGGTGATAAACACACACACACACACACACACACACACACACACTTTCTTGTCAATTTCCCGAGTCCATTTCTCACCAGGCTCAGGAAGTAAGGAGACTTGCAGTTCCCACAGGCCTAGAGTGGGATTCTACTCTGCTTCCAACTACTTCCTTTTGAGGATCCCCCTCCAGGTGCTCACGTGTCCCCTGTGAGTTCCAAAAGTGTGGGCGGCTATCAGATATGACCAGACCAGGGGGTCCCGGGAGGTCTTCCCACCTCAGTTGTCCCCCTAGGTGGGGAACACCCTCCCAGTCCGATTTGCTGTCTTTGTAAATAGTTTTGATGGCAGGCTCCCTGTAGCAGGACTTAGGAGAGGAGTTTCATCCCAGGCTCTGCCACAGGTTTGCTGTGTGGCCTTGAGTAAGCCTCTTGCCCTCTCTGGGCCTTGGAATACAGCCCTGGAAAGTGAGTCCATGGGGCTCACTACTCTACACTGTTCTGTGTCTCCATTAGGGGTATAACTTAGGCCCCATTTTCTCAATCCCCTTTCAAGAGACTGGGATATTGTGGACCCTCCACCTAGCCAAGGTGGGACCACAGGGCCTGTTTCTGGTGTTGGCTTGTCCTGAGATGGTGAAAAGCACATCTGAAGACTTGCCAGGGAGTCCCCGCTCGGTCCACTGCCCTTGGCCCACCCTGAGAACTCGAAGTTTGGCAGACAACATCCAGCATGGGGGGAAAGCACATCTTTTGGATTGTGTGAGACCTGGTTTGGAATTTTGGCTTTGCCCCTGATCTTTGGCTGTCTACCTGAGCTCTGAGCGCCTGGGAAATAGGGAGGTTGAAACTGTCCCCCCGGGGTTGAAATGAGGATGGGATGCTCGAGCTTCTCCCCAGCAACCTACTAACACTTAGCAGGTCCTTGGCGGCTGGCATGGGTCTGCTGAGTGTGGTGGGGCGGGGGTCAGGACCATTCTGGAAGACTTGCCAATAGCCCCAGAGGCTGAGTCCCAAAATAGAATCCACAGAGGCTCCCGATGGCCGGGCCGGCCTCTGCCAGCCCCCGGGAGGCCACACTGAGCTGGCAGCGTGGGCCTTCCCTCCCTCCTGGGCTGTTGGCTGCATAAATTACTCGGCAGACTCTGGGCTAATTTTACCTTCTTGGTTTTCATGAATCATTTCCCATCCGGGGGCGCGTGAGAGGAATGGCCGCGGCTCTGCCAGCTGGATGCCCCTGGGCCAGCCACGGTGAGACGGCCGTGGTGGGCTCTGCTTGCCCGCTCTCCAAAGCAGAGACAGGACACCCAGGGACCCCACGAAGGGCTAGCTCCTTCCAGCGATGTCCCTGGGCCTTTGGGTTATCATGAGTGGGAGTCAGTGAGCCACAGCAGGTCCTGGAGCTGGAACTTGGGCTAACTCTAAAGGGCTTTGGCCTGATCATGGTGGCCCCTTTCGACCTCAGTGGCAAAGCGGTGCACAGAGAGACCCCCGTGGCCTCAGGTACATCTGCGTGCCCAGCGCCAGGAGCCCGCCCGAATGCTGAGCTTTCACAGTGACCCAGGGCCAGAGCGGGCAGGTCCTGACAAAATCAAACTCAAGCACCTTGGATGAACTGGGGCTCGGACTGGGGAAGGAATCTGTCTTAAAGTCTGTTCAATCAGTGGAAGAGGTCAGGCTAATAGCTCCTTACTGACAGCTTACCCCTTTACTCACAGAACCCGTGCAACTATTGTTATTCCCATTTTAGAGAGGGGTAACTGAAGGCTCAGAAAGGAAAAGAGCCCCCTGCCCCTCTGCCTCCCCCAATGACACAGTTGTAAGTGGTGGTCAGCCATTTGCCCCAAGCCATCTCACCCCAGAGCCCCGAGTTCTGTACCACGCTGCCCTCTCATCTGCCTCGTCCATTCAACAAATGTGTGTTGAGTCCCTGCCGGGTATCAGGGACTGTCTTGGTCCTGGGGGGACTTGGGAGCAGCCAGAGTGGACAGAGGCCAGGAGACTGGTGAGGTCCCACCGCAGCACCCCATCTTGCCTGAGGCCCTGTTCCCAGAGGATGGCGTCTATGCAGCACGGCGGTCTCAGCCATGCAGGCCATGAATGAGTTCAGATGCTGGGCCGGGTGGGGAATGCACTCCAGTGGCCTGAGCCGGCTAGAGATCTGGAGAGTTAGCGCCTTGCCCGTGTGAGCACGCCCCACCCTCCTAGCTGTGGCCGACTGTGGCCATGTGGGGCCACCTGCCTGTTGTTGCCAGGGCTTCTGATTTTCCAAAAAAGTGGGGTTTTTACTTGAAATTGCCTGTTTCTTCAGGGTTGGCAACTAAAGCAAAAATAAAAATTGGAAACCAAACCTAAGACAAAAAAATAAGCCACCAGTTTGTAACCTATGGATCCTTTTCTCTGCCGCCTTTATACAAACCTGTCTCTGGTTAGAGCAGGTTCTAATTATCCCCCCCCCCCCGAGAGCCACCTCTCTTGGGAAATCCTTCACTTCCTGCCATGAAGCCCCATACCCCATCCCCTGATTGTTGTTTTTCACTCCCCATGTAAGACTGCCGCTCGGGAGTAGTGGCCAAAAGCATGGGCTTTGACTTGGATAGATTCCAGACAGCTGCTGTGCATCTTGCTCCAGGAACTTGTCTTCTCTGAGCCTCTATTTCCTGTCTGAAAAACAAGGTAAAACTGTACTCACTAGGTTTTTGAAAGGACTAAAGACAGTATGACAGAACCTCACGTCAATCAGGATAAGGCAAACATGGAATTTATGCAAAGTCCAGGATCACATACAGCTTCAGGAACAGCTGGATCCAGGACTCACAAAGCATCCTCAGGACTTGGTCTGCTCATCTCACTCGCTTTCTTTTGTACTGACTCCATTCATAGGCAGGCTAGTGTCCGTGGTGCCATGGTGGCCAGCCATAAGCAGATCAAAGTAACATCCCATCCTTTTAGCACTCCCTTTTCCCAGTAGCTTCCTCCAAAGCCTCCAAATTGCCAGTCGTGATTGGCTGGGCCTTTCACGGCCTTTACCCTTCCCTGCACCATTCACTATGACTTGCAGATTTGAGTGCTGATTGGTTAGTCCTATCCCAGAATGGAGCATTTGGAGAAGGGGACTCTCCAAGGACACCAGGCTCCTTGGTGCCAGAAGGGGGAAAGGAGGTGAGCAGGAAAACCTGCAGACATTCTACCCAGGCTGCAAGCCTCATGAGGGCAAGGACCTAGTTCACCCTTGGATTCCTAGCACCTAGGACAGTGCCTGGCAGGCAAGAAAGTCCTGAGCGAATGAATGGATAGCCTCGACAGCAGGTGTCGAGCCCCTGGCCCAGACGGAGCCTCCCATCAGCCACACCGTGCCCCCCCCCCCGCCTCCTTTCTGGAGGGTTGGGATGAAGGTCTTGAACGCTTACCAGCATCACCTGTCTGGTGGGGAGTCAGCGTCCTGTAGTGTCTGCGCAGTACGGAGCTTGCCAGGTCAGCTGGGGGGGCCTCGGGACACCCATTTGTTAGGACCAGCTTGACAAATAGTAATCATGATCATTGGAGATCACACCACCTTGCATTCAGAGGTATCAGTCCCCCAAGTCATCTCGTTCTTTGCTGCTTCACTGTGCATGTCCAGATAATTTATGTTTGTTACTGTTTTGAGACGGAGCTCCAGGTAGAGCTCCAATTTCAGCAGCTGTGTAAAGGGGCTGTAATGCGCCCTGCAGGGTTGTGGGGAAGATTGGACCACATAATGAAAAAGTGGAACACCTGGGCGCAAGGCCTGTTGGCTCAACGTAGGTGCTCAGGCAAGGCCAGATTCCCTGTGAATGCCTTCAGATCAAGGTCTCCCCATGAGCCTTTCCACAAACACCTTAGTGAAAGGCCGCTGAGGACACACAGAGAGACAGGCACACGTGCATGTGCACGCATAGAGTTAGGGAACAAGCCGCATCTTATAGTGAAGACTGTACAGGTCAGCAGGACAAGTGGCTCCAGCATAGGCAAAAGTAATATCATTACATGGTTATTGCACCCCACATCCCATGGGGTGACATGGTGCACCCAGACAGTGACTGTGTGGACAGTAGGTCACACAGCGCCGGAAGAACGTGGGGCTAAGGGCCCAGCACCTCGGGTAGCCAGCAATAAACCAGCCGGTTCCCTTTCTCTGGGCCTGAGCACCACGCTGCCATCACTTTGACCTACTTAATTACCTCTGTGACCCACAGGGCCCAGTGTCAGAGGATGGCGAGGCCTTAGTTTATACGCTCAGCAGAGACACTCAGGACACTTGGACTGCCGCGCCCCTCCCCGCCGCCACCATCCCCCCCACGCCTTACTTGTCCAAAGATGGGGCAGCGGCCTGGCTACTGACAGTGAGCTCCTGGGGGAGGTATTCATCATCCCTGCTGGTGACAGGTGCCGTGGCGTTGGGCACCTTGCAGTTACGATGGGTGCTTCCCAACTTTTCTGCTCATGCCTGTGACCTAGGGCAGTGTCTAATAAGTGCCAGGTGGTGCCCCTTCTTTTGGTCTGTAGGCCACACATTGAGAAGCCAGGATTTAGGTGATTTCTGAGGTTTCTTTTAATTTTGAGATTCTGGGCAAGACAGTGCATAGAACAAACAGCCAGGGAGAAGGCAGGGGCTGGAAGGAGGGGTGAAGGAGGAGGAGACTGCAGGAGAGGGTAAAGGAGGGTGCCAGGCCCACTGGGCCCTCCACGGCTCCCAAGCGACTCCCTCCCTGGGTCTTTCCCTCTGGTCTCATGGTGCAGTGGAATCCTTTCCTTGGAGCCAAAAATACCAGGGCCCTAGCTTGCTAAATGGAGGCTCTAGCTCCTTAGGGCAGGGAAGTGCAAGTCTGAGAAAGTGCAGGACACCCTGGAAGGGAGCTGGAGAAAGGGGGGCTGGGTGAGGGGCGGCTGTCCAGCACAGACCATGGCTGTGGGTTCCTGTCTCCCATCACCTTCCTCTAGGAGACCTTGAGCAAGTCACTTCCACTCTGGGCCTCCATCTCCTAGGCAGAAAAGGAGGGCCTTGGACCCAGCGGTGTCGGGGCAGGCTTTCAGCTCTCATAGCCTAGAGGGGGTGGTGGGACATGCTTTTCCCTGCCCTACTCCTTAAAAGCCAGAGGGGACTTGGGTGCAGAGGGCTTCAACTCCCTGCCTTGCCTTCCTCATTAGCATCATGGGGGAGGGAACCTAAGGAGTTGACCAAAGTAGAGGCTCTGGGGGTCTCCACCATCTGTCATACCAGGGGAAACATCAGCACGGCATAGCCCTCACCATCCTTAAGTGAATCTACATGAATCCAGGCCTCTTTCACTCTTGACCTCCTACCCTCCCAAGGCATCATGTGCAAGTGTGGCCTCCCTGAGGCCCTGACAGCCCCAGCCCAGAGACCCTATGCTGGGGCAGCTGGACCCCAGCCTTCCGCTGGCACCCCTCCTTCTCCCCCAATCCTTATGTGTCTGCACTCAACTTGGTACTCAGGATCTTGCAGCTAGGTTGGCCTTGGGGGGGGCGGGTAGGTGTGGATTTCAGAGTCCTCTTCCAAGGGGCCAGCAGGTGATAGGGTGGAGCCCCCTTTGCCCACCCTCCCTCCACCAGCAGATGCCTTCTCCCCTTCTGCTCCCTGCCTGGGAGGGAGCAGGGCCGTCTGCAGCTTACTTTTGAAATCATGAATACTAAGATGCCTTTTAAAATTTGTTGTTTTGCAAAAAAGATAGAAGAGCGTAATAAACTTCCTCTGTAGTCAGTAACTCAGAGGCATTACTAATGTGTTTTTTAAATCAGAAATTCATGCATCTAGGGGAAAACTCCTTAGAAGTAAGTCCCTTTCCTCTGCTAGGCCTCAGCGCCAGCAGCTGTCACAGCTCAGAGCTCTTCTGTGCACACGTGAGCACATGTACAGGTGTATGTCTTCCCTATTTTATGAAAATAGGGCATGATTATTTTATATAACATTTATCCAGCTTACTCTCTTTGTGTCTGATGCCATTCTAATATTGCAAATATTAATTCGTTCAGTCCTCCAGCCTTACCAAGTAGGTGCTTTATTCATGTCCCCCAAGCACAGAAAAGCTAAGGAACCCAGCCCCCCAACATCACACAAGGTTAAGCAAAGCAGTTGGGAATTGAAACCCCCAGCAGCCTGCACCCGGGATCCTTGCTCTCAACCAGGACTGGCCCTGCTTCTCTCGTTATGCATAGGGTCTTTACCTGGGTTTTGTTTTCACTCCCAGTTATGTAATCCATTCAACAAATGTTTATCATGCACTCACTTTGCACCCGGCAGTGTCCTACTTGCAGGAGATACGGCAATCAAAAGAAGATAAATATCTCTGCCTTCCTGGCCTTTACATTCTGGTTGGGGAGACAGCAAAGAATATAAATGAGTGCCTTGTGAATTTGCTGGTGTGCGTCGAGCGCAGGAGGAAAATAGGCAAGGAAAGCGGGGTAGGACGTGTCAGGGGATTGCAGTTACACGGAGGTGGCAGAGAATGTGACCTTGGGTAAAGGCCTGAAGGAAGTGAGTGAGTGAGCCCTGCGGGTATTTGGGGGAGGAGCCTACCTGGCTGGGGGAACGGACAGTACATAGCCTAAGATGGGAGCCAAACCGTGTGGCCAGCTGAACCGGGCAGTCCCCCACCCCACCCTGGAGGTGGTGGCAGAGAGGGGCACAGCAGTAGGAATGGGGTCACAGAGGACAGACTGCGTCCCTCAGGAGAGCTTTGCTGGGTGCTGGGCATGCAATGGGGCACTGTGGCGGGTTCGGAGCAGGGGCCCATTTGATCGGACTGGTTGTAACAGCTTCACCCCAGCTGCGGGCTGGAGACTGGAGAGCAGGGGCAGAGTGGACCCAGGGAGACAGCCAGGCTGGCCCTGCAGCCCTTCAGGCCCCCGGGAGAAGTGGCTCAGACCACGGTGGTGGCGTTTCTTCCATCCCTTCCTGCTTTGCCACAGCTGCCCATTGTCCAGAGAGCCCGTCATTTCCTTACCTGGCCTCCAGATGGACTTCTTGGCTATTTTCAGTCTTTTGCTATTCTAGACAGTGCTGCAGTGAATATGCTTACGCGTGTGTCTCAGTGAAATTCCTAGAAGTGAAACCGGAAGACAGAAGATTATGTGCATCTTTTAAAGGTTCCCAGGCTTCTCTTGTGCTCCATAAATACAGCAGCTCTGCTCCCACCAGCAGCGTGGTGAGAGAGCGAGGGCTCGGGGTATAGCTTCAGGTCAAGCCTTGGGCTTAGGGCAGAGCCATGGCTGGGGTGTGATGCTGGAGGCCCTCCCGATCTGCCCCTTCCCAGCCAGCGTTTGGGACCCCAGCCAGAGCAGGTAGGTGGGGGGACCTGCCCCAGGGGGTGGATGGTGATGGCTGCCTCTAGTAGAGGCCTGCCCTGGAGGGCCTTGAGCAACACAGGGGCCTGACAGGAAGTGAAGTAGGACAGATTCCAGAAGCAGTCAATTCTGTCAGCAGTTCGAGTCCCCGTCTCTGAGGCACTGGTCCGACACCAACCAATTCTCTGATTCTCTGACCCCAACCAGGTGCCCAACAACTCCCTTCGGTTCTAAACCTCAGCCCCTAGAGCTAGCACTGATCGAACAGATAGAAGGCTCGGTCCCACCAGACGGTCCTTACTTGAGTAGGGATGATCACTCATCATCAGAGGAATGCAAATCACAGCTACAATGAATATCTGGACACTTGTCAGAATAGCGGTGGTCAGGAAGAGAGAGCAAGCCTGGGCCAGGAGGTAGAGGGGAGGGAGCCCTCGTGCTCTGCTTGGGGAATATCAATTGGTGCAGCCACTGCGGAAGATGATATGAAGTTTCCTCAAAAAAAATCAAAGATAGAAATACCCTATGATCCAGCAATTCCACTTCTGGGTATTTACCCAAAGAAAATGAAATCACTAATTTGAAAAGCTATCTGCAAACCCGTGTTCACGGCCACACCACATGCAAGCGCCAAGGCCTGGAACAATCCCAGGGCCCAGCGGCAGATGAGTGGATGAAGATGTGGTAGAGATACAGTGGAGTAATATTTATCCAAACGAAAGAATGAATCTTGCCATTGGTGACACCATGGATGGACCCTGAGGGCATGAGGCTAAGTCAAATAAGGTTGCCGGAGGAGGGTGGGGTGAGGCGGAATGGGTAGAGGGCGACAGAAGGTACAAACTTCTAGTTTATTTTACAACTAGTTTATTTATAAAATAAAGAAGTCCTGGGGATGTACTGGGTGATGGTGGCTACAGTTAATGACACTATTGCATATTTGCAAGCTGCCATGAGAGTAGTAGGTCTTAAGTGTTTTCATCACAAGAAAACGAATTCTGCAACTATGATAGGTGTTAAGTCGACTGTGATCATTTCACAATATATAAAGATATCAAATCATTATGTGGTATACCCAAAATGAACATATGGTTGAATGTCCATTATACTTCAATTTAAAAATGAAAGGAATTCTGTAGACCTCAATCTCCAGGCCCCTTCCCCTCCCAAGAGGTTAGTGGGTGGGGCCGGAAGTTCTAACTTTCTAGTCCCGTTCTTGGTTCTCTGGGTTCTTGGGTTGTCTGTGCCCAGTGTCCATCAGAGCCTCTGTAGGTGCCCCACCCTTAGTCACTGACTAGCATAAACTCCCAGTGAGCTAGAAAGGGGCTCCCTCTGAATAACAAAAGACACACCTATTACTTGGGAAATTCCAAGGATTTGAGGTGCAGGGGAACTGGGGGAAGAACAAATACATTACTTAGTATACAGAGCACACCTTCCCTCTGCTCTGCCTACCAGCTTTAATCCTCAGGGAGCTTCCCACCAAAGTCCTTTGCACAACGTGGCTGCTATTTGCAACAATGGCTGTGTGCTTTTCTTGTGCAAGCCGGGAAATAGAAAGCCTTTTCTTCCTCTGGCTGGGCCGAAGTAGGTCAGGTGCCTGACCTGGAGGGGGAATGTCAGGGGCTGATAAATGCAAGGCCAGGTTCAAGATCTAATAACTGGGGAGGGGGATGGTATCACCGGACGGGCTTAGATTAATCGGAGCCCACCCACGCCTGAAGCTGAGGGTGTGTCCCACCCGAACAATGTCCGGTTCTGTTAGTGGGGAGGAATGGAGGAATGGGGTCCAGGTAAGCCTCTAGCAGGGTCTACTGTGAGAAGCAAACACATAAAGAAAAAAAAAAGGTATCACCCTTCACCACCTTCCGTGCTTGACTCGGAACCTCTTCCAACCTCTTTCTATCAAAATCTGATCCACGATGGAGTTAGCCTGTTATTTTGAAAAGGTTCTGCAGGAGGGACCACCTTGGGAGAATGTGTTTCCCTGCCCCCGCTCCCCTCTCCCCAGCCAGCCAGCTGTGCTCACTGGAAACTGCTGGGCAGATGAAGGCCTGAAACCCAATCGGGAGCCTGGCTGGCTGGACCCCAGTTCTCCAGGTGCAGAGTCAGGGGCTGAGTTGGGTCAGAGTTCCCCCCACGGGAGCTCTTGGCCCTTACGGCCCCTGCAGATATTTTTCCTTTGTCCCTACCAACGTATAAATATGTATAGAAAAATCCACATATCATAAAAGCATGGCTCAATATATTTTCACAAACTTAACACACCCAGTGGACCAGCACCAAGATCAAGAAATAGAACACGGGCAGCATCTGACAAGCCCCTTGCTTATCCCTTTCTAGTTCTTCCCGAGGATAACCACGAACACTTCTAACACCATAGTTTTGCCCATTTTTAAAAAAACTTTTTATAAATGGAATTATACAGTATGTACTCTTCGGGCTCTCATTTCTCAGCACTGTGGCGATAGACTATAGCACACACTTGTGGTTTGTTTAGTCTCATTGCTGCACAGTAATCGACCCACCGAGCTAGTCTGTAAACATAAAGCTTAATGAATATTGTACAGTTCTTCGTAATCGGCAGGACAAATTAGTGAGCATGCCAGATCTCTTTGCTTTTGCTTAGGATGATAGCAACTAACCAGTTGGTTACATGGTTATCCCGTAGGAAAAGGAATGAATTTTTTTTAGAGTTACTTATTTATTTTAGGGAGAGAGGGTTTGCCAAGGGAGGGGCAGAAAGAGAGGGAGAGACAGTTTTGTTTTTTTTTTTTTTTAAGATTTTATTTATTTGACAGAGAGAAACACAGCTGGAGAGGGAACACAAGCAGGGGGAGTGAGAGAGGGAGAAGCAGGCTTCCCACTAAGCAGGGAGCCCGATGTGGGACTCGATCCCGGGTCTCCGGCATCATGACCTGAGCCAAAGGCAGTCGCCCTGCTGAACACAGAGCCCAGTGCGGGGCTGGATCTCATGACCCTGAGATCACGACCTCAGCCTAAACCAAGAGTCGGAGGCTTAACTGACTGCGCGCCGCGCGCCCCAGGTGCCCCGAAGACAAATGATTATACAATGTTACAGTCTTGGTGGTAGACAAAATATTTCAAAATGGGAATCATGAAACAAAGTAAAAGTAGACGTTTTTTGTGGTAGAAATATCAGGGTCCTTACTGATCATCAGTCGATTTGCACTGATTCATCAAAGGTATTCAGTCTCTAATTTGGGGTCCTCCTTCCTCACAACCAATTGGTTGGGTCTCAGCATCCAGGCACAAGTGGGTGAGGAGGGAAGAACCTTAGACATTATCTTCTCCAGCAATTTCTAAATTAAATGACGATAAAGAGTTCCCTGAAAGAGTTTTTAAGTGCCTTTTTTTCCTTCCCAAGCAAAAAGAAGAAAAGAAAAACTCTTTCTCATTAACATGCTGTACCAACTAACCACAAGTCATCCCCCGGAAGAGATCCTTCCAGACCGGTGTGCGTAAATCCATTTGTGTATATATTTCTAAAATGGGATTATTCTGTTCTATCTTTTAACAGTTTTCACTTTCAAAAATAGACTTTACTTTCTAGAGAAGTTCTAGATTCATAGGAACGTGAGGGGAAAGCCCAGAGTTTTCACATTCCCCCTGCCCCAACACACCTGCTTGTTGCCCCCTGCTGTGGGAGAGTACACAGAGGGGTACCTTTGTTACAACTCATGCACATGCTTGCACTGATAGGTCACTATCACCCAGAGTCTGTGGTTTACATCAAGGCTCCCTGTTGGTGCCGGACATTATATGGGTTTAGACAAATGTATGATGAGGTGGTGCACCATCATGATAATAACACAAAGTAGTTTCACTGCCTTACAGATCCTAGCCATCCCTCCCCCCTGCTAACCCCTGGAAACCCCTGAAATTTTTACTGTCTCCATCGTTTTGCCTTTTCCAGAATGCCCTATAGTTGGAATCGTACAGCAGGGAGCCTTTCAAATTATCTTCTTTCAATTAGTGACTTCACTTTATGTGGAACATGTGTTTCCATCTCAATAAATATTCTCCTAAAGCACTGTTCATTGCTGGCCAATATTTCACTGTGTACTGTATATTAACTTCTCTCCTGTTTTCATGGTATATATTTCCCCTGGTTTGTTTTTGTTTTTGTTTTTCCTACTAAAAATAGTGTTACAGAGGATAGTACTTCTTTGCACGCAACTTAATTATGTCCTTAGGAGAAATTCCTATATTTGGGGTTGCTCCTATGAAGTTTTTGCTCATTTCAGGTCTTTTGATATGTGTGGCCAAACTGTCCTCCAAAAAGTTCATACTGATTAATTTTTCCAACCAGAAGGATGTGCAGGGTATTTCCCCCACACTCTTGCCAACTTGGAATATAGTTGAGATTTTTTTAATCTTTGCTAACTTAATAGAGAAAAAATGATGTTTATTTTAACTATATTTATTTGGGTATTAAAGTTTTGTGGTTTTCCATAAAGCATATTGGCCACTTGTCTTCTTTTATAAATTGCTTTTTAAAATATTATTTCCCATTTTTTTCTGTTGGGATGAGCATCTTTGTAGTATAGATTTTTGAAAAGTGTTTCTCCCTAAAGGAGTAACCTCTAATAAATGCCCCCTTTTTAATGTCAAAAAATTTTTATGAGTGTGCCTACCTGATGCCTGCTCTACTTTTAAAACAACAAATAAAATGAATGATAATAAGAACTTGTATTTATAGAGTGTTTATTATATGCCAGGTGATAGGCTGTGTAAAACTGCCCTATGAGATAGGTTCCGACCTCAGTTCCATTGGATAGATGGGGAAACTAAGGTAGGAGTGGTTAAT
Organism: Spilogale gracilis; assembly: GCA_004023965.1. NCBI lineage: Eukaryota > Metazoa > Chordata > Mammalia > Carnivora > Mephitidae > Spilogale > Spilogale gracilis. The sequence continues at coordinate 8,835 of PITA01024546.1, read as the reverse complement.
TTTCTCAAGATTACAGAGCTTGTAAGTGGCTGTGCGGGGTATCATTTGATTAACCAAATGCATTGTGACATTGGGCTTCTATGAATTCAATAACATTTTAAAATAAATGTTTCATTTGTTCATCTTAAAAGTATCTCCATACATTTACAGATCTGTCTTACATGTAAATTAAAGGCATAAAATTTATTCTGTCTATAGGCAGTGCTTGCTGAGCATATAATTCAACAACTCCATTGTAATAATTCTGTGACCTTCCTCCATTACCCCTGTGGTTTACCGTTAAGAACCACGCTGGACCTTTATTTTTCAAGAAGGGGAAACTGAGGCTCAGGGCAAAGCAGGAAGGAACTTGCATGAGATCACCTAGAAAGTTTAGAGCATAGCCGGGACTGAAACCCAGAACTTGGCATACCCAGCTCAGGTCCCCATGTGACTTGGGCCCACCCTCTAATCTCCTGGCCCTTAGTTATCGAGGGAATGGCAAGGATGATGTGCTGGTAGTGGCATGGACCAGTCACATTCTCAGGGTGCCAGCTGCTAGGGAAACCAAGTGGGCACGGATTCCCAGTCCTGAGGCCACATTGGCTGCCGGGCATTCCAAGACCCTGGCACCCCGCCAAGGGTGGAAACAGAGCTGCTGCCTCCCGAATTGCCTTCTGCCCTGTCCTCTTGGGTTTGCATTTCATTGCTGGGTTTGCAACATGCCTAATCTCTGCGTGTGCAGACTGAGAGGAGCCAGCTGAGAGGGAGCACTGCCAGCAGCTCTGAGTCCTCCAGGAGGCCAGGCCTGCTGACCACCCCTCCCCCAAGCCCCTCGCTGGGCGAAGGGGTCCAGAGCAGACTGCAGAAACGGAGCCTCAGAGGGCTCAGGCTTTATGGCGCCCGCTGAGCTGGACGCAATGAAGGTCACTAGCCCGGGGCATTCTCCCTCTCTTCCCAGATGGAAGTCCTGCCACATCTGAGCCCTGCCCCCCCACAGCCTTCATTACAGACACAGAAAGAGTTGTAGTGCACAGCAGTCATGCAAGTGAGGCTCGGTTCTGGTTCACCAGCCAGCTGAACTCTTCCAAGAATGGAGAGAACTTAATTGTGCAGTCAATAAATAAGTGTCAAAATAACCCATCGTAGTTCCCTTTTTGCTCTAGCTGCTGGGAGGCTCAGAACTGAATGGGCGGCTAGATGACTAGCGATCTTATAACAGATTCTTGGTATAATTGGCATCAATCTTTCTCCATGAACTCTCTGTCCCATTGAGTATTATGTGTTTGTGTTACAAATCATCCCGATTCCTTTATGTGATGTATGTGGGAATTAAATGAAAAATAAGACATAAAAGAAAATGCCCAGTAGACCTCTCTACTTAGAGATATAAATGAATGCGTTTCCAGAAGGGATGGTTTAAGACAGAAAAGTGGCTGCATGTCTCTTTTCCTCTCTCTCCCTCCCTTCTCTCTCTCTTCCCTTCCATCCTTTATCCTCTTACTACTACTTTAGCCTCCTTCCCTTTCCCCTACCCCCGTCCCATGTCCCATCTTTTTCCTGCTCACCCCTTGCCTCTGGGTGGCCAGTTTAATACTAGCATCCTTTACAGACCCAGACCCATAGCACTTGGCTTTTCCCAAGGCCTTGCCCCAGCCTTTACCTCATTTATTCCTCATGGGGATTACCTGGCAATTATGATGATTTCCATTTTACCAAGGAAGACACTAAGGCCTGGCGAGTTTAAGTGATGTGTGCATGCTCACAGCACACACTCTGTCAGGGTCAGGTCCAGGACTCCTGAGTCTAATTCTATCACACTCTCCGCTGTACCTTACTGCCTCTCGATGCCAGCCTCACCTACCGGGCCACCCACCTTGCCTGGCCGAGATCACTGAGAGCACCCGGGAGAGAAGAGGATTCAAAACAATAGTCTACCCACCCTGTCTTTCCTTCTGAGATCTCTTTAAGAGCTGAGATTCTCAGTGGGGCCAGCAGGACCTATGGGGTGACTTGTGACTTGGGTCATTTGGTCATTCATTTGGTAAATACTGAGAATGCACTGTGTGCTATGCAAGGCTGAGACTAGGGTGAGGCAAGAAGGCACCTTAGGTGCCAAATTCAAGGATGCGTTCACTTTCAGGTGCCATTCCTCCAAATGCAGGACCTGGAGAGAGGGTGTCTCTTTAAAGTTTAGGCCCTGGCATGTTGCTTGTCTTTCACTAGTTCTGCTCTGATGCCACACATGGTTACAAGTGCTGGCTAGTTGGTGGTGAGCAAAAGTGCCTGCCCTTGTGAAATTTATCATCTATTATGGGAAACAGGTTATCAATCAAATAATCATGCTAACAAAAGACTGTTCTAAGGGAGACAAGTGTCATGAGGGAAGGGACATGGGGCTGGAGAGAGTATTATGGCGGGGTTGGGGGGTGAGGAAACAACAGTGAGAGCTGAAGGATCAGTAGGAGTTTTTCAGGTGTCCTCCAAGTAGAGGACACAGCAAGTTCACAGGTGCCATGGCAGGTGGAGGTGGCATGGGGGCGGGCCGGGAGGGGGCCGTGCTGGGGAAGGATGGAGGGGCCAGAGCAGGAGAAATGCAAAATGGTCCCAAGCAGCCTGTTTCTGATAAACTGCCAGAGTCTGCAAATGATTGACTTAAAAAACCAAATCCAGTCCAACGAAGAGAATTCAAAGCCACCCCTTAATGAGGTCACTCATACCCACCTTCCTGATGAGCTTTCTTCCCTCACAGGCAGAGACTGTGTCTAACGCCCTCCAAACTCATCTTCATCTGTTTCCATATGGCAGTGTCGGTGACAGAATCTAATGATGGCCACATTTTGAAGCCGAGCAAATGGGAGTGTTGCGAAGCGGGGTGACCTGCTGTCTCAGTTGGTCAGGCTGCCGTAGTCGAAGGCCATAGACAGGGTGGCCTAAACAACATTTCTCACAGTTTGAAGGCTGGGAAGTCCAAGATCAAGGTGCAAGCCAGTTCATTCCTGGGAAGAATTTTCTTCCTGCTTTGCCCACTGATGCCTTCTGTCATCACCTGGTGGAGAATGCCAGCCAGCTCTGGTGTCTCTTCTTTTTGGATTAGGGCTTGAACCTTATGACCTCATTTAACCTCTGTCACCTCCTCACAGGCCCTCTCTCCAAATACAGTCACATTAGGGCTTAGTGCACCAACAGATGAACTGCATGGGAGATCACACAAACTTTCCAGCCCAAACGCCTGCCAGATGGGGGTGAGGGGTCGCCCACCCAGTAAGGGGTTTGAGCACCGAAGTGCCCCTTTGGGAAACTAGGCCTCTAGCCACCAGACTTCCCTACCTCAGGATGTGTTGTGTGGGGATGTTGCCCATCCCAGTGAGAAGTGCTCCTCAGGGAAGTGTTCAGTGATCCTTTACAAATCCTTAGGACCTTACCCCCATCTGGCAGCTGCACTTGTGGGCTGCCTGATCCCAAGGCAGGGTGATCCCGGTGATCCTTCTGGAAGAGGCTGGGCTGAGAGTGTGGCATGGAGGTGAACCAGATCGGAAACATAATGCTTGAACCTCGTTTCCAGTTCACTCAGAGCAGGCTCCAGACTCCAGTCCAGATTCAGAACAGACTGCGTGACCTTGGGGGAGTCCCTCAACATGTTCCCGCCCTAGGTTCCTGTCTTGGTGACCTCAACCCCTGCCCCTGACGCGTGGTTGGGGGCCATTCGGTGGGCCAGGAGATTGGCGCCCCCCTCCCACGGCCGCAGGCGCCCGGTCCCCACCCTGCACCGCGCAGGTGGGGAGGGGGCAGCGTGAGACGCGCCCGGTGGGGGTTGGGCGAGGATCCGTGGTGCCGCCGGGTTCGCCGCAGGCCGCGCCGCAGCCTCTCCGGGTCCGCTGCGGCCTCAGGGAGGGAGCGCTGGGGGCCGCCAGAGCACGTCGCTGACCCGCTCCGCACGCTCTTCGGCTCTGGGCTCGGCGCCCGCCCCCCGTTCCCCGCGTTCCCCGGCCACCCCAGACACCCGGCCCGCGGGGGGCTGGACTCCCCCCTCCCCCCGGGCGGGCCCCCGGCCGCCGCCCCTCCCGGGCGCCCGCTCCCTCCCGCTCCCCGCGCGCCCCCCTCCCGGCCGCCAGCCAACTGCGTGCCCCCGGGGCCGGCAAGAAGCCACATGCCCCCGCAAGGAATGCCGGGCCTGGCGGGCGGGGGGCGGCGCTGGGCAGGGCCGGCCCGGGCAGGGCAGGGAGCTCCCGGCCGGGAAGGTTGGTGAGAGGGAGAGAGCGGCCCGCGCCCTCCCCCGCCCCCCGCGCCGCCCCTGCGCCCGGCTGCGGGACCTCACACTTTCCGCGCCGGACACGCAGGCGGGACACCCCGCGGGGCTGCGGGGGCCGAGGGGGGTGGCGGTCCGGGGGCCGGGGCGGGGCGGCTCGGCCCGCCCGGGCAGCCCCCGCCCCCCTCCGCGCGCCCCCCGGCCCCACCGGCTCGGAGGAGGGGGCAGGCCGTCGTGTTTCCCCGCACCCCTCCCAGCCGCCGCCGGCTTTGGGGCCCCGGTGGGGAGCAGGGGGCTGATTAGCCGAGGAGCAGGGGTGTGGCCAGCGGGGCCCCGGGTAGTGAGTCACAAACGCCGCTCGCCCAGTCCTGGGCCGCGAGCGCGGTCCCAGCCCGAGCCGCCGCGCGCCGCCCTGGCCCGAAGAGTGTCCCCGGGCTTGGCATGAGGACCCCGGGGTGCCGAGGGAGGGGCTGAAGCCCGGCGCGGTGGTGGAAGAGGGCGGTAAGCGGTGGGCTGGGGACACTCCCCTAGAGAGAGCGGGTGGGGCTTGGAGTCAGGGCTGGCCCTGCGGGTCCCCCCCAAGGACCCTCAGGCCCCGCCTGTACCTGCTCTGAGCTGGCAAAGCGGGCCTGGCCGCATTCCCTGGCAGCCCCTGGGTGAGGGGGCTGGCAACCCAGCGCTAAGGTTTCATCTGCCAGTCCCCCTTGGCCCCAGATGGACTTGAGTTGGTCCCTCCCCTGCTCCCCCATTGCAGACTTTTGTGCACAGACTTCTGTGGATGCCTCATGCCCTTTGCCCTTTGGTCTTGGGGTCCAGGCTGTGCTATCCAGTCCTGCCCCCTGGCCTGAGCTGCCCCTTGGCCTGGCCTCTGACCCCATGGGGCTGGTGGCTCCAGTCTTCCCCAGGACCAGCCCAGGATAGAAATGGCATTTCCTCTTGGCCAAGCTACAGCTGTTTTTGTTGTCTCTGTTCTCAAGCGTTTCCTCTGGGGATGGCAGGGAGGGTAACCAGACTCCACGGACCCCCGCTTGCCCTCTCTGACACTCACTCTTCTTCCCCTGTCTCTTTGATCCTCCTCCTGTGCTGGTCCCGCCTTCCCATCCCCAGGACAGAATGACTGACAACATGAAGGAGTGCCTGGCCCAGACCAAGGCGGCTGTGGGGGATATGGTGACCGTGGTGAAGACCGAGGTCTGCTCCCCTCTCCGAGACCAGGAGTATGGCCAGCCCTGGTGAGGCCCTTATGTGGGGGCAGGAGAGGGAGAAGTGGGGAATCTCGGGGCTGGGTTGGTTGGACGCCCCAGGGGAGAGTTCCCACTCCCAGCCCACTGTCCTTCACCTGCTCTGGGCAGCTCCTGGGAGCAGATGTGAGCGAGCACAGCCTCTAGAAGACTAGAAGCCACTTGGTGGCCCTGGAAGGTCTAGGTCCAGGTCTCAGAACACCTACCTTTTCACAATCCCCTGCCCTGATCCAGCAGCCTAGCTAGGACTCCTCTGCCAGCCCTACATCTCCACATCCCTGCATCCCCACAGCCTCCTGGCCAGGTCCACGGCTTCTCTGCCCACCAGCCTCCCACTCTCTGATGGCTTCTTTGCTTCCTTTACTGGCCCCTGGCCTGGCCAGCTCTAGGAGACCAGACCCCTCACCCATGGAAGTGGAGCCCAAGAAACTGAAGGGGAAGCGTGAGCTCATCATGCCCAAAAGCTTCCAGCAAGTGGACTTCTGGTGTAAGTGGAGCCTGGGGCTGTTCCTGGCTTTCTCCTCCCTTCACCCCTTCTCCCCACTCCCACCCACCACCCCATCTCTGCATAGGGCGTTTGCAGCCATAGGACTAACGATAGGCACTTGCCTATGATGTATCGGAAATGGGTCCAGGCTTCCGTTAATCCTCACCCTTAACCACTGAGATGGCCCTTACTGGTCCCATTTTCCAGGTGAGGATACTGGGGCTTGGTGGAGGATAAGGGCCCTACCTCAAGTCCCACAACCCTCAGATGCACACAGATGCCATTCCAACCCAGACCATCTGACTCCAAAGCTATGCTGTGAACTTAAAACAAAGGGAGCTCCTGACCTCCTTGGCATTGGCAGGCGTGTCTGTGGAGCCCCCAGGGAGGGTGATGGGTTTTTATCACTGAAGACTCAGGGGTCTGTGGCTGCCTGGGGTGGAGCCTGGGCCGGGACTCGTGAGCCCCACGCAGTGTGCTTTTCACTGCCCGATGCTGTCCTCAGGGTGGGCCTCCCTGCAACCCCTCAGCCTCCGCAGTGGGCGTCCCACCTCCCCGCACCAACTGAGGCTCTTTCACTCTTTCCGTCCCTTCAGTCTGCGAGTCCTGCCAGGAGTACTTTGTGGATGAGTGCCCGAACCACGGTCCCCCAGTGTTTGTGTCCGACACGCCAGTGCCCGTGGGCATCCCAGACAGGGCTGCCCTCACCATCCCGCAGGGCATGGAGGTGGTCAAGGAAGCCAGTGGGGAGAATGACGTGCGATGCATAAATGAGGTCATCCCCAAGGGCCACATCTTCGGCCCCTATGAGGGGCAGATCTCCACCCAGGACAAATCAGCTGGCTTCTTCTCCTGGCTGGTGAGTGTCCCTGGGCCTGCGCCATGGGAGAGGGTGCTAAGGAGCGCGGAAAGAAACCAGCAGGGGGAGCCATACACTGGCCCAGCCTGGCCGGAAAGCTTTCCTGCCATCACTCCAGGATGCAGGGATGATGGATCTTGCTATCCCCCTGCCCTGACTAAGTAGGTGTGCCACCCTGGGTGGCCGAGGGCCATGGTGAGGGGCCCATCTGGCTGGGGTTGGCGGAATCAGTGGTGGGCTCTAGGGAGCCCGTGGCCAGCCAGCCAGGCGAAACTCGGGCTGATTTCCACCCGAATGTTCATGTGTGTACATGTGGTGGGCCATTGTGTGGCATTTCCAGAGGGTTGACCCAAGCCCTCCGCCGGAGTGGGTGACTTGGGTCTGGGTGCTGAGGGAATGCAGAAGATGACATTCAGCCCCCAAAACAGTGATGCTGGGTGCTGGGCCGGGTACTGGAGGAAATATGGCCCCTGCCCTCAGGGAGTGGACGGTCTGGTGGGGAGAACAGATACTGGACAGGTATGTGCACACGTGATCATTGCTACAGAAGGAGGAAGACTGTGATAGTCTAGGAGTAGAGGAAGATGGTGGTGTTCATGGTGCTCGGGGATCTGGGGCCTGGAGCCCAAGCTCATTATGTCAGCCAGCTTTGCTGTTTATTATCAAATGTGACCTTGGATGGACCATTTAACTTCCTTGTGCCTATTGTGTAACAGAATAATCATAGTTGATGATAAAGATGAAATAGGTCTCTACTATGAAGTTTTTAGAACCATGCCGCCTTCGGGAAGCATACACTGAATGTCAACTATTATTATTGCTCTTATTGGCTTACTTGAGAGGTTTGGGCAGGATTTCTTTCAGCATGAGACATGAGGAATGAGTAGCAGTTAAGGGACGAGGGAATGGAAGAATGCTGTAGGCACACAGAGTAGCTGAATGAGGGAGACTCCGACTGGGCTGGTATGGCACTAGCAATGAGCCCAAGAGTCAGTGTGGTGAATCCACAGAGAAGGAGGGAGGGGCAGATCATGCTACATTTCATAAGTCAGGGTAAGAGCATGCTCTTCCTGTGGGCCGGGAGAAGCCGCTGAAGCAGGCCGGGCAGAGGCCTTGGAGAATGGGCAGGTTAAGTTGCAGAATGGAGAACCGGGATGGGTAAGAAAAAATGCCGGTTTCAACTCGGGTGCTGGAGGCAGGCACATTTTCAAGAGATTCAGGAAACAGAATCTCCGAGATTTATTAACGGATGGGGTGGGGAGGTAAGGAAGAGGGTTTGTAATGATCTGAAGAGGAAGGATTATTAGGGATGACTCTCAACTCTTGGGAGTCAAGCTTGAACAGAGAGGGAGGAAGGTGGGGTCGGTAGAGAAAGTCAGGCTAGGGAGTAGGAAGATTATTCATTAGTCATTAATTAAACCCTTCTTGTGGGGCTCCTTTGTGCTAGGCATTGAACTGACCTTGGAGATATAGTGATGGGTCACATCAGTCTCAACCTCATAGAGCTCGTTATGGGGAAGCTGGAATGAACCAAACAATAAGATAAATAAATGTAAAATCATGACTCAGGTGATGAAGAGACAATGAGGCTAGGAGAAAAGGGAACAACCAGAGGAATTAATGTGGCCAGAGGTCAGGGAAGTCTGAAGTGGAGCTGTAATTGACTGGAGAGAATGCCTACCAGATGGACAGAACAGCACGTGCAAAGGCCCTGTGGCAGGAGAGAATGGCACATTTGCATGAGTAGAAGAAGGTGTTTGTACCTAGAGTGCAGCAAACACAGGGGCTGGGAGGGGGAGAGAGAAATTTGAATGTATAGGGCCCAGTAGACCAAACTGGGACTTTTGCTCTTTAAGAACAATGAGAAGTTTTGTTTATGTTTCGAAAGGGTGACTTTGGCTGCAGCCTGGAGAACAGATTGTGGGTGGGGGCACATGTGGAGAATGGATGCCCAAATCCCAGTTAGAGGGCTACGATCGTTCTCTACACGGTAATAGTGGAGGCTTGAGCGAGGGTGGGG